>PVJC01013780.1:0-37390 GCA_004026665.1 Murina feae
ATAAGCTTTCTATCTCAAGGTCTCAGGAGATCCCTTTTTCTCTATGATGAATATTTACAAGTTCCAGAAATAAGGGGTAGACATCTTTAGAGAAGGAGTAGTATTCTCCCTAACACACAGTATAACAATGAAAGGGTTTTATTTTAGGAGGTATGATATTGACTAAAAGGCCATATTACTTGTGGATCAATGTTGAAGAGTGAAAAATGGTATTATTAAGATTGTTTTGAGGGCTAAGCACATTTTTAATGGAGGGCTATAAAAGCTCAAACAAAGGAATAACATCAAAGTATTATTCTTTTAGACTGGAAGACAGGATTCTTAATTTGTGCATTGCATTGAAAGATTATTTGTGGGTAGTGAACACAAAATACAATATACAGATTATATGTTATAGAATTGTATACCTGAAACCTATACAATTATACTAACCAATGTCACCCCAATAAAGTCAATAAAATATTTAAAATATATATTTGTCACACCAATCATTTATCCCCTGAAAAACCACATCCTATTAATGCACAGAACCACTGAGGAAAATATCCTGTCTTTTTCTCTTTAGAATTAAATACTCTAACCACTCTGCAACACTGGCCAGGGCTAGAAAATTAATTTTAAGTATATAGGGTTAAGGTATACATAAAGCTAATATACTAAAAGATACAAAAAGTCACCTGTCCAAGTACCTCATTGGAAATAAAAAATCATATATAATGAAAGCCCAGAAACCAAAACAGCAGAATGACCAGAACAACCAGAGACCAGAAAGACTGTGGCCCTCACCCCAGTGAGCCCCGCGCCCTCCCCAGCGGGGACCTTCATCCTGATTGGGTGCATGGCTGGCCTGCAAACTGCTACGGCCCCTCACCCAGGCTGGCTCCAACCCCCCAGCAGCAACCCCCACCCTGGGGGCCCCTATCAGGGAAGGCTGGCTGGCCCCCACCCATGCACTGGACCACTAACCTATATAATAAAAGGGCAATATGCAAATTGACCCTAATGGCAAAACAATCAGAATGACTCCTTAACCAGTCACTATGAGGTGCACTGACCAGCTCTCGTTCCCTTTCTCCAGCCAGCAGGCTCTGATCACCCGATGGTGAATGGGAAACTGGGGGTAGGTGGCAGTGGGGGGTAGGGCCAGCTGCAGGCAGTGGGGAAGATGACCCTAATTGCAGGCCAGGCCTAGGGACTATACCCATGCACGAATTTTGTGTGCTGGACCTCTAATAATCTATAAGAACCTAAGTTGTTAGACTCTTTGCATATGAGTTATTTAAAAACAATATACTTATTCTAAATGTACATTCAGAAAGAAAAATATAAATTTCCTTATGATTAATACTTGCTCTGATACATTCATATTTGCAACTAAAAATCATGATTTGCTTGTAATTATGTGATGAATGATTCAAGAAGCACTTTTTCCAAATATTCTCTAATTGATAATATTCCAGGCTTATAAAATTTTATTTATTTATTTTGAGGATCATAAGAAACCCAGTCAACTTATAATTATTTAATGGAATACTTGCATATGAACATATGTATACTTTCTTATATTTAATCCTAAAATTCAAAATATGCGCATTCCAACTTCTGTACCCAACCAAGTGACCATGATTTATTTTATTTCATTCAACCTGCCATTCTTCCCATACCACACGTTTCCCAGGGTGCTGCCAAGAAGAGAGGATCTCTTTGTGGGATAGCACATTTATTAGTTGAACTGCCTTACCCAGTTATAGTCTGGGAAGAAGTGGGAGAGCAGAGTAAGAATATTTTGAGTTGATTATTTTATTGCTAATATATATATATATATATATATATATATATATATATATCATAAAATTTATCATTTTATCAATGTTTAAGTGTACAATTCAATTCCATGAAATTGAGTGCATTCACATTTTATGAAACTATCACCAATATTCATGACTAGAAAATTTTCATCATCTTAGGCTAAAACCGTACCCATTAAACAATAATGTCCCATTACTCCCTCCACCCAGTCCCTGGCAACCACTGTTTTACTTTCTAGCCCTGTGAATTCAAGTTAATTTTGAAAAGTTCATATCAAATGAAAAATAACAGATGCCTACGGAAGGTAGGAATTATGAAATATCCATCAAATATCTTGATTACCAGTCAAATGTTTTCTAGTATTTGCAGCAAAATAACCTTTAGTGTCAGTCTGTTAATGATCAATAAAGATGAATACATAACACAAATTAGCCTCGGGGGCCATAATGGTGTTTCAAGAATAAACTGATTGAACTAGATTAGTACTAGCTATGCTAGGCAAAATTCTAAGATGGCTCAAGATTTCACACACTCTCCCCCTTCTGCCTAATTCCTGGCACTGTAATGATGGGTTTTACTCTCACGGTTATGTTATGTTTTGTGGCCAAATTCAATTTGAAATATAAATATTATCCCAGTGGGTCCAAGATAATTACACGATGCCTTTAAAGCAGAGATTTCCCTGGATGGTACAGAAGTAGAAGCTGGATATTCTAAGTATGTAAAGGATTTTACATGTACTTGTTGGCTTGAAGTTGGAGGGGGGCATGAATCAAGAAATACAGGTGGCATCTAGGAGCTGAGAGTTTCTCCCACTGACAAAAAGGAGACAGACATCAGTCTTCTTTCTGATTGCAAGGAATGATTGGATCAAGAAAAATATGACTGAAGTGAATTTTCTCCGAGAGTATACAAACAAAGTCTCAGTTTGATTCTATTTGTTCTCATCAGATGATGAGCCCTTTCCCAGAGGATGGGTCTTTATATGACTGTACAACCAGTAGACTCAATGTTTGTAACAGCTTGTGGCCTCTACTGTGGTGCCTTTAATCTGCCAGTCTATAGTTCTTCAAATAGCATAACAGTCAGCTAGGCCATCGGCAATAAGCTAAGGATGGGTAAAAACATAAGAAAGTTTATCAAGACCCATGTAAAGGTCCTTTATTTCTGACTAGTGATCAGAATGACTGTATTTCATTTTAGTTTTACATAGTTGACACTGAGATTGAACAATAGCAGAATCACAATAGCCACTCCTAATTTTAACTTAGCCAAATAGACAGTGAATCAGGGCCAGGAACTTAAGAAGATTTGTCAGCCAAGGCCCTCAGAGAGCCAAAGCCTTCGCTTCAGGCAGTGGAATGCTTCATAAGGTTCCTTGCGAAGGGATAGCTGCCACTCCATCCTGCAAAATTAAGATGTCAGTAGGACAGGTCATGTATATTCCTGAATTTTCATCTGACAAGAGTAGTTGCTGGATCTTTCAAATCTTATCTTTAAGCCAGAGCTGACACATCTCAAAAATATAATATCAGGTGAGTCACAAGGTCTTCATGGGTCAAATATGTTCAGTTTCAGGGAGACCAGTAGCCAATAGCTGCTATTGTACAAGGCATTTCATTGCATGCTTGCCCTGTGAGGGAAGCAATGTGTGCAAACCCCAAGGCATGCCTCTGGGAGGAAGTGGCCTACTTTTGCCAGAGGCTCCAATCAGCAGCATCCTTCAAAGAAAACACTAAGAACGTGAGGTCCCAAAGGTCAAAAGAGAGTCACAATGTGCAGGTCAGATTCCAACACAGTCTGTTGGTCCAGGCCCTGAATTAAAAAATGCAGATTTCCATGTGGTTATTAGAAAGGATGAAGTAAAACTCTTAATTGAGGCACACACTGTCTTCAACAGTCAAAGAATTTTTTATGAGCTTATCTTTCTTCTGCTTCTTCTTCTTCTTCTTCTTCTTCTTCTTCTTCTTCTTCTTCTTCTTCCCTTTTTTTGGTAGTGGATGTCCAATGACATAATAGATGTACTATAACATCTCAGAAACCTGTACTTGGTCCTGACTTTTGGCAGGGTCTCTCAAGTAGCCTTTTTGTTGGAGTTGCGATAATACTGTACTCTGAACTCAGACTGAGGTTTTGGACTTGGCAACCAACTGGACCTGATCTAGGTTTTAAAAGCTTTGGACTCAGGGGGAAAAGGCTTCTGTGCCATGCCACGAACCCTGGCAGTGGTAAAAGACAGAGGAGATTAGATATCCAGGTGGGAGCAGTACAGATGTATATTGGGGGCCTTTTCAAATAAATGTGATTTAGTCTTAGTCCTTCAGCATCAGTGAAATAGCAAAAGATGTTCATGTTTACAACAGCATAGCACGTGTCATCAATTGCAAAAATGGATAGGTTGCAGTCACATTGTTTGGAACAGCGGGGGCTAAGTGTGCCAACAGTGAATTCAGTTGACAATATTCCACTCTGTCTCCTGCTCTAGTTAGCCCTTCTGTTGACCATGAGAGGCAGCTCTATTGGGATAGTCCATCTTTCATCATTTCTGCTGCCTTTACTTCCTTATTTAAGGCTGAGAATTTTCTTCATCTCTGGGAATTCTATATGGTTTCTGTTGAAGCATATGGGTGGAGGGTGGGGGTGGTCAGAGGACAGAATCACCTCTTCCTGGGGTGCAGTGGAGACCTGCAGCAGTCCCTAAATGAAGATTCTCCCATGACACTTTATGAGCATGTAAAGCATAAGTATATAAAAATAAACAAATAAAAAATAAAAAAATAACCTGAGTGTCAATTATACATATTCACATCAACAGTACATTGATTTGACACCAACAAATCCCTTTTGATTTGTAAGCCATGTGAGTTGAATTTCTGTATGCAATCTGTGTGTGTGTGCTCCTGCTTCTGCATGCGTGTGCCTGTGTGTGCTTTCTTCTACAGTACCACTGACAAAGGGAGGAAGTACGTCCTTCCTCTTAAGAGGAGAGCAAAACAGCCCGGAAGGCAGGGGAGTCAATCTAGCCTGTGAGGAATAACCAGGGAGATTTCTATCTTCTTTTGGGTTCTTGCTTCAGAAATAGCACTGCTTCCTCTGAGGGTTTCTGCCAGCACTCAGACACTACCGTCAGGCTCATTTGCTCCCATCTCTGTTGCTTCTTGCTTTCAACTACTTCTGCACAGAGCTCCTCATTAGCCACAGATATATAGTGCCTGTCAGTTGGGGAGTAAGGATTGCTGTCCCATTGTCATAATAACTTCTCTTCATTTTCCCATCCAGAGGGGAGTGAGCAAAATTCAAAGCATCAGTTTGGTGGTTTGTTTTAATCCCAACTTTTACTGCTTCCACTCTAAACATTCATTCACAACCAGGACTGGGAAGGGGTAGAGAAAGTGAGGGGATGAGAAAGGAGTGAGTTTGGTATCTATTCTCCATGTAAACTTCATGAGGAAAGCCAGTGGTACAGACATTTACTCAGACTTGAGACATAGAGTTGAAGAGAGGTAGAGCAAATTTTACTGCTTCTGGGTACATTGCTGAAAACTGATTGTTTTGATGCTGGAAACTGATTGTTTTTAACCTACGTTGGTTGCTCTGAAAGGTCCGAGCTATGCACCCATTTTTTAAGTTGAAACATTGTTAATTACAGCAAATCCCCACTTGTTAATTACATGTAAAATTCTTCCTTGGAATATCTTGCCTAAGGATATAGTTGTTTTCTCAGAGACTCAATAAAAGGCTGGTGAGACTCAGGCACCAGTGGGCAATCTACCCTGGTAGAGGAAAGATGCTACGCCTGGTCCCACAGTTTCCAAATTGATTCTCTTCTAGTCTCTTTCTCTTCATTTTGTGTGCGGCCTCCTTCAGAACTCGAACCCTGAACAGGAACCCTGAACCATGCTGGACATGTAAGGAGCTCCAATAGTACATGTTAAAACCCACAGATTTTGTTGATGGTCAGGATGTTAAATATAAGAGCAAGTGCAAAGTGAATAATGACTCCTAACTCCCCCCCCCACCGTGTTACTTTACTATATGAATAGAGTTGATTTTAAAAGTTGTAAAATATTATAAGAAGATTTCATTGGCTGGAAGTTAATACAGGATTGGCATTTTAATAGACCTGAATGATGAACTAAGGATGGCTCAAGAAAATTGAGAAAAATGTGTGATCTTCAAGATCAGTCATAGAACCACAGTGAACAAAAAAGGAAGTGAGAATCTGAAGGTATTGATGGATAGCGAAAAATGAATGGAGAGAATGGTCAGTATATTTTGATAGAATTAAAGAATTGCTGCATGTCCATTGTGGCTTAGTGGTTGAGCATTGACCTACGAACGAGGAGGTCATGGTTTGATTTCAGGTCTGATTCCTGGTCAGGACACATGCCCAGGTTGTAGACTTAGTCCCCATTGAGAGATATGCAGGAGGCAGTCACTCAATGATTCTCTCTTCATTGATGTTTCTATCTCTCTCTCCCTCTCTCTTCCTCTCTGAAGTGAATAAAAATATATTTTTAAAAAAGGAATTGCAGGTGATGACACAGCAGAAGTAATTATCTGGGAATATGAGAGGTATTTATCAAGGTGAAATGATTAAAATTGTGACTATAGAAAGATTTCAGTAGAGGAAATGACTAGGCTAGCAGTGATCAAGTGTACTCATGTTGCTATTGCATAACATATTATGACAAATTTAATGACTGAGAAGAATTCACATTTATTAACTAAATTCCCAGAAGTTGGGAGTCCAGGCCTGGTTAACTGAATCCCCTGCCAGTATCTCACAAGGCTACAGCCAAGGTGGAGGCGAGGCTATGCTTTCACCTGGAGGGTCAACTCGAGAATAATCCGGTTTTGAGCTTATTTAGATTGTTTTGCCGGATCCAGTTCCAGGTGATCATAAATCCAAGGGCCCTGTGTTCTTACTGCCTGTAGGCTGAAGACTGTCCTTGGGTCACGTGGTCCCTGTCAAGTGCTCCTAACCAAAGGTAGTCACAGTATAGCTGCTTATTTTTCAAGGCTAGGAGAATCTAGCATACATATCTGTTAAGTGGAGTTTAATACAATAGAATGTAATTAAGGGAGTGATGTCTCATCATATTTGCTATATCTTATGAGTGAGAAAAAGTCTAGGTCTTACCATTACTTAAGGATAGAGGATGAAATGTTGCATGTCCCTTAAAATTTGTTTGACACACAACATGCTCAGGATTAGTGGCCACATTTACAATTAATATAAATCTATTATTCCATTTTAGACACACATACACATGCAGGCACATATTTTTGTATTCCTGATACAATGTATTAGAAATAAAGAAAGGCTGGAATTTAAAATTTTTTTGTATTAGTTGATTTTGCATATATCTTATTTAACATTAAATTGGAGTGTGATACCTAAACACCTACATCATTAGAATAATTCTAATTTTCATCTTAGAAGTTGGGCTTAAAAGAAAAATTATATTTCAGCTTGTGCCTGAAGGTTTTTATCTGAAATTGACCAAATAAAACAAATGAAAAATTGACATACAATCATACAATGTTTAAAAATCATGGCTAATTGATTAGTTAAATTTAAAAAATTGCTAATATATATTATTTCGGAGATAAATAATTATTCATAGGAAATCGTCTAGAAAACTGTTGTGAAATGTATCTACAAACAACCACAGAATATCATTTGGAGGATATATAAAGTAAAAATGATTTTGCATTATTTTCATAAAATAAGAGGTCATTAAACACATATGTATACCCAAAAATTTTATAAAGGAAGAAAAAAAAGTGTGTGCATATAAATATATGCATACATATGCATATAAAATGAAAGATATGCAGATATGTAACAAATCAAAAGCTCCCATTATCCTATTAAATAAAAATTGTTTCCCCTAAGAAATAATCCATAATTTATAACCTCAAATTTCTTGTAAACTGAAAATTGTAGCACTTTTTTCACATATATTTATCAACTGTCTAGAGTTCAATGGATTCATGTGACCCAAGAAAGAATTGAGGCTAATAAAATGGAAACTCATTGAGTTTTCAAAGTCGATGGCCAAGGAAGTAGAAGTGCAGTATTTCAAATTGACAGGCTAGTGTAAATCTATGCCACAAGCTCTGGATACAGACATGTCTCAGATGAAACTGTGGACCTGAGAGAGAGAGTATCACTAAGTGGTAATAGCCTCATTAAAAAAAAAAAAAAAAAAGTGTATAAAGGAAAAGTCTGTTCAATTAAAGTGTTTACTTTTGTTCTTTAATTATTAAAAGAAAGGCAATCATTTTATCTGTAATAATAAAAGTGTAATATGCTAATTAGACTGGATAGCCAGACAACCTTCCAGATGAGGCAGGGGCTGCGAGGGCCAAGGCTGCAAGGGCCAAGCCCCTGGCATGATTTCCTGCATCAGGCCTCTAGTCTACTCTAATAAAAGAGTAATATTAAAATTGACCATTTCTCCAAGATGCCTAAGCCACGCCCACCAGTCAATCAGAGCAGCTGTATGCAAATTAACCCAGCCAAGGTGGAGGCCAACCACCACAGAACTAGATCAAACAGGAGGCTTCTGTTGCACCAGGAGTAAACTGTCTGCCTAGGCCAGCTGGGCCTCTACTAAGGCAACATTGTTTCAATTATAGAAGCCATGGAGCTGAAGCAAACAGGAGGCTTCATTATCTGCCTAGGCCTCAGCTTAAAGCAACAGTGTTTCAATTATAGAAGATAAATAAACCCCAGAAACCTGATTCCAGCCAGCCTTGCTGGGACGTTGGGTCAATGGGAGCTGTGGGCAGCCTGAAAACGGCCCTCAGCCCCACACCCAGGCTGCCCAGGTACCCCAGTAGGGACCTAAACCCTGAAGGGACTGTGGGCAGCCTGAAAACAGCCATCAGCCCCTCACCCAGGCTGGCCAGGCACACCAGCAGGTGGACATCCCCTGAGAGGTCCCAGACTGTGAGAGGGCACAGGCTGGGCTGAGGGACTTCCCGAGTGCACAAATTTTTGTGCACCAGGCTCCTAGTATTATTATAAATTTCTTAACTTCCTAATGGACAATCCTGATATCAATTATATTAATGTGAATCTAATCATTTTATTTGGTGTCAGTTTTAGGGAGAGGGAATATATCAGTGTATGTGTTTTCTGAATCTGAAAAGGTATTTATCCTAAATAATATTTGATTATTAAATTTTTTTTTTTAAAAATTCTTTTCACCTTTCTGCAGTCAAAAGCTAACATGAAAATACTAGTATACTAATTTTAAATTATTAAATTTTATTTAAAAATCTGACATTTATTACCACATTTATACATAAACCAGGTCAAAAGAACGTGACTGTAACACTTTATATTAAATGGCAAAACTGTAACATGAAGCAAGTAAATTTGCATATTATAAAAGTCAGCATTATAGGAAATGTTGTTTAGGCTTATTTTTAAAGAAATTATTCAAAACAAATAAATCCTATGTATTTGATTTTAAGTAATGTGAAATAGTGTATCTTCATTTTCTGTTGCCACTGTAGGAAATTAGCACATAGTTGCTTAAAACAATACACATGATTATATTGTAGTTTGGGAAGAAGTCCAAATGAGTTTTCCCAAATTGAAGCCAAGGTGTGAGCAAGGCCACGCTCCTTCAAGAGATGATAGGAGATGATTTATTTTCTTGCTTTGCCAGCTGCTAGAGCTGTATTCCTTGTGTTCCTTGTCTTATGCCCTCTTCGTGCATCTTCAAAGCCAGTAGCACACCATCTTCAAAGTCCCCTCTGCTTCTGTCATCAAATTGGCTTTTATTTATCAAAATCCTTGTGATTACAACTGGACCACCTAGATTATCCAGGATAATTGTCCATCTCAAGATTCTTAACTCAATCACATCTGCAACTTTCTCTTTGTCATACAAGGAAACATTCTGGGATTCTGGATGTTAGTAGATGGACATATTAGGGCCATTATTTAGCCTGCAATGCAGTATCAGGCATAATTTCGAAAAACGCTTCAAACTTAACTAGTTTCTGACTAAAGATCATTAAGAAAGTACTTAGATATACCAAAGGGAATTTGAATTCAAATAAAAGTTATTATTTACCCTATATGTGTGTGTGTGTGTGTGTGTTTCTTTTAAAGGAGATTTTTCTTTTTTCCTCTAAATATTTATATTATTTACAACATTTTAATAACCATAAATTAACACAGTAATAAACAATATATTAAAGAGAATAAGAATACATTTATTTTACATTTTGATGGTCATTATGCAAATAGATCACATGAAAAGTAGTCACAGTTATTATTTTTAGTGTATAACCTTTAAATTTGCTATTAGAAAGTCATTACCAAACATGTATAAAATTAGCAACTAAAATAATTATAAAAATCCTATTCAATTATATGCCAGTATGGTACATATACTTGCATGAGGGAAATAGAAATGTAATGATTAGAAATATAAAACATAAACACAATAAAATTCAAGCTTCAGAAGTAATGCAAATGCATATCCTCCAAAGGAAGTGCATAGTGATTTAATTATTTAATGATTGAGAGTATTGAATGTGTCTACATAAATAGATTTAATTCCTTTGTCAAAATTCTTACCCAAGTGATTGATAGTCTGCATTCCAACATTAAAATTGGTGATGTATTCATATGATAAAGAAGTTACAATATAAAGTACGATCTTATTTGAAAAATGTATATTCAAAGTTACAATATCAGCATAATTAGAGGGTAAAAATCTTAAGTTCAAATTCAAGACAGGGATGAACAGGCCTTTTCTCATGTATGACATCTTCATCCAATTCATAATACATTTAATTTCTTCCACAGAATATTTTTAAATATATTTTATTGATTTTTTTACAGATAGGAATGGAGAGACATAGAGAGTTAGAAAGATCAGTTAGAGAGAAAGATTGATCAGCTGCCTCCTGCACACCCTCCACTAAGGATATGCCCACAACTAAGGTACATGCCCTTGAACAGAACCAAACCCGGGACTCCCCAATCTGCAGGCCGACACTCCATATACTGAGCCAAACCTGCCAGGGCCCACAGAATATTTTTGTAAACCATAATGTTATTCCAAAAATGTTATTCTATACAATTTATGAATTTAATCATTGTTATTTTGTAGCAAATTGCATTTGTATATACTCAACATATGCCTTATAAGTTTAGAACCACATATTGTCTTAGTGGAATGTAAATTGTAAGCTCCCTGAGGACATAAATATCAAGATTGCATGGTATTTTGATCAAGGCAACAGTCAATGTCTGATGCATTGAAAAAGTGATTTTAAATCATGAAATTAACTTAGACTTTTTTCATAAAAATCAACTGTCTTAAAAATTTTAGGCCACCTTTTCTGAGATCCAGAGTTGACAGATCTCCACAGAATAAAAACGAAGAGCATGTCTTTGTTGGAGTAAAAAGTTGTTCCGTAAATTTCTAAGCCCGAGGAAAAGCAAATTTACCCTTTTAAAATTCCATCATACTAACAATTCAATTTCAATAATGTGTTCTTTATAATACAAGGCTTTGAACCTTTTATGATCATAAAAAATAAATGCTTAACATATATGCAATTTATTTCAACCAGGACACCATGTATCATTTACCTCTATTCAAATTTAAATCGGTAATGATATATTTTGACGTACCATCTTTGTACATATTGGTTCAATCTACATCCCAGTAGTGTATTCATTTAAAGATAAATAGAAGAATAGCATAGAATAGCATCCAAATCATGGTGAAAATAAAATTCTAAAAGGCCCTATGTGTGCCTTCAGTAATAAAAGACTAGGAGATATAAAAATAAGCTCTAACTTATGTCAGCATCAGGAAAAACAGTCCATAATTTTTTCAACAACTATGCATTGAGAGTACTCTTGTTGTTTAAGAAACTGCATGCCCAGATCCCAAGAGAAAAAAAGAGAGAAACCTATGTGTATGGCAATAAATTATTCAAAGCATGAGGCAGCATTTCTTAATAACTGCAATATATACTAATGCACAACTTTTAATGTATATTATGTGCATGCAGATGTGTGTTTATGAGTGAAGTTGTATAAATGTGGAATAGAGTATATATGTATGAATATGGGGTACATGTGTGGGGATGTAAGTAAAGGGGTGTGTGTGTGTGTGTGTGTGTGTGTGTGTGAATATGAACATAGTGGTGTAGACTTGTGTTTGTGGGTATTAGGGGGCATATGGAAGCAAGCATACACTTGTGTATATAAGTAGGTGTGTATATGAAGAGTATATTCATGTCAACGGTTCTCAGTCAGGGATGATTTTGCCTCCCAGAGGACATTTGGTAATATCTGGAGAGGTGTGCTGCTGGTTTCCAGCCAGAGGCCAGTGACCTACCAGATGCTGCTTACATTGTGTAATGCAACCACGCATAACAAAGAATTACCCTGCACAGAGCAGAATGCCAATAGTGCTGATCTTGAGAAACACTGGTTTGTGTGTGTTCGGGGGTGGTGCGGGTGGAGGTGGTGATTTTTACAAGACTGTTATAAAACTTGCAAAAAGTGAGGAATCAATAACCTTGTATGCAATTTTATGCTTCATGTCATAAACAAAACCAGAGGCTATCTCATCCATTCCTTTGCATCACTGGTACCCAGCACTCCTGAGAATCTCTTGCTAATGGACACCATCTTCTAACACTTAGAACCTAATTATATGTATGAGGCATAATTTTTTCCCCAAAATCATAAAGAGACATACCCAATAAAAATTCCATTTTTCTCAGAAAAGTAATTTTTTAAAGTAAATATGTAATGCCTATTTAAGATGAAGAATCTTTATGGAAGTGGTAGATTTATGATTATTTCCTTTAATAATAAATAGACAATTGAATCCATTTTAGGTTTTAAATCTGTGCATATTGGCTGTAGCATATTAAATAGATCAAAATTTTAAGTTATCTTTTATTTATATTTTCTCTCATGCATAGTCCATAAAAGTTTTCTAGTATTAAAAGTCTTGCTGTTTCCTAATTAAGTCTACTTATTTCCAGGAAAGTTCTTTCAGCCACAACATAAGTTATGCACTAGTTAGCTGATATAATGTCACATATTTTATTCTGATTTCTATTTTCTTTCCAGCTTTTTCAGGCTCATCTTGGCAGAAGAAAAGGCTGAAAATTATATCTCCATCTTATGACTGCATCTGTCTAGGGGCACTTTTCTGAGTGAAATGACACTAAATCCACTGGGAAGTAGAAACTGTGGATTTGATGAGGATGCAACCCAGACAGCCGTGATCAAACCTTTGACTCTGTTACTACAGCTGTCAAATTAAACTGATATGAAATATGAAAAAAAGAGAGTTCTCGCTTTTAACTGTCAGATACACTGCTACAATTCCCTCAAAAATATTTTCTGTTCATTATATAAAAGATGCAAATATGCATACTTTTTCTGTCATGAAGTTGTAAAATACGTAATATATAGAGATTGTGTACCAAAGGCACGTTGATTAGCTAAGGACATGCATGCTAAAACCACATAGATCTGGCAACCAGCATGCAGTTTATTTTAAAACCATATATTTATAGTAGCTACATGCTGTCAATTTTTTTCTGGAAATAGTAATGCAGAATGTCACCCTTGATATTTAACTATTATTACTATACATTATTTCATACATAAAACACTTGATTACCCCTGCATAAAAATACTAACTGCATGACTTTGGGGGGTTCAGAGGAAAGATACAAATTGACTTTATTTACACTTTCTCACTCATGTGTAGTGGGATCCAAGTGGAAATATAACCATTACAATACTTTCACATCTATTTTCTAAGGACATTTCTGTTGTCTACAATAAGCCAGCTAATATAAGTGCATTATTTGATATACTGAGTTTGTATAGTTGTTTTATGATCTGCCTAAAAGGCTTCAGTTTTCCTCTCTTTAAAAACATTTTACAAACCCTTTAAAAATATATCAGAGAGAATGAAAAATCACACTCAACTTCTGCCTAGGGGTTCATCTTTAATGCATTATTATCTGTCTAGTTTTTTTAGTTGATACGCAAGGCAACCCAGAGGACAGCAGAGTCATTTACCTCTTGAGGTTACAACCGGTGCATTTCAGCTTTCTTGATGAGCAAACATTCACCGCAGAGAAAGACACATTGACGTTTTACCTCAGAATAAATAGGATTAGACAATATCATTATAAACTGTCATTCACAGGTCACTGAAAGTAACATTATTCTGCTTTCACGCATAGAAATTTCTTGATTTGGGATTGTTTCATGATCATGAAATTTAGCATCAAAAGAGATGGCAAGCATCCCATAAAGTGGGGATAGTCTTCTGGAATATGCAAATGGATATTGCAGAATGTCGGTGACATGAGAAAAATGGCTCCCACTAGCAATCAGCACAGGAAATACTAGAGACATCTTGGATCTCCATCATTAATTATTAACAACTGCATTTTAACCTGCATGATAGGGTATTGAAGGATGATAAAGGCTGGTAATTGATGCTCTAAATAAAGAAGTTTTACTGGTCAGTTCTTTTAGTTTTCCTATTCTATATAATAAAAGGTGAATATGCAAAATGTCCCCTTGACTAGGAGTTGGACTGGAAGTTTGATCAGGGGTGGAGAAGGGGCAGCCGGACAACTGCCTGAGGCCCCTCCCCCCACCCAGCTTGGCCTGATAAGGGCAGGCTGGCCAGACCCCACCTGTACATGAATTTGTGCACTGGACCTCTAGTTTTTTTTTCATATTACCCAGGTACTTGAACCAGATTTTGAGTGAAAGGATAACTACAACCATAATTCCACTAAATGGACCAAAAGATAGTGACACCAAACTACTCATTATGGTGGACACTTATCTAGAATCTCTTTAGACTAAGATATTTAATTTTAAAATGGGACCACAAATATAAAAAAACTAAGGGCCTGGTGCACAAAATTCGTGCATGGGGGGTGAGAATTCCCTCAGCCCACCCTGCCCCCTCTCACAGACTGGCAGCTCTCAGGGGATGCTCTATCTCCCATGGGGAGCAGGCCTAAGCCGAAGTCTGGCCTCCCTCTGTGGGAGGCGACCAGGCTGATCAGGGGAAGGTGCCAACCCCATCACCCTGCTGCTGCAGCCACTGCCAGTCACTGCAGATGCCAAGGTGTTTCATCAACATAAACTCCAGTCCCTTCACCATGAAAAAATGACAACTTTCTTTAGGCATTTTCAAGATACATCTTTCATAGGATATGACGTTTCTTTCTTTTTTATATCCTCACCTGAGGATATATTTTCATTGATTTTTAGAGAGTGTGGAAGAGAGAGAGAGAGAGAGAGAGAGAGAAAGAGAGAAACATCAATGTGAGAGGAATACTTTGATTGGTTACCTTCTGCATGAGCCCTGACCTGGGCCCTGGCCAGGATGGAGCCTGCAACCTAGGTACATGCCCATGGTCAGAATTGAACCCAGACCCTGAGGTCAGCAGGTTGAGGCATCATGCACTGAGCCAAACCAGCTAGGGAAGGATATGACATTTCTTAGTCCTCCAGCAGTGGACCTACATTTTTTTTCCTCCAAGAGTGTGGTGGAAAAACCCTAGATCACCTTCTTGGATTCTTATAACCCAAGTTACCAAGAACATTACCAGTAGCGTACAGGGAGCTTAGCCAATAAGTGGTCAGAAAAGGTGTATATGCTCGAACTGGTTTGGCTCAGTGGATAGAGTGTCAGCCTACAGACTGAAGGGTCCCAGGCTTGATTCCTGTTAAGGAATGACTCCATAGTTTGGAGAATATCTTTCAGTCATTTTTCTGCTGAAAGTCTGATAGTGAGAAGTAAATTTTCTTTGTCTTATTTTACTTGAAAGGTTTTTATTTAATAGTCATTCTAAAATATTTTTTTTTCCTGAATAAAAATACTGGATTGTCAGAGTGTTTTTCTTTTCTTCCTTTCAGACCCTTAAGTTGTTCCGCTGAGCTATGTCTTTCACACTTCTGAAATTGTCAACAATAGTCAAGTATCTGTATTATTTTCTTGCATGTAATTGGGTTTTCTCTGGCTCATTTCAACATTTTCTCTTAATCTTTGTTTTTCAGCAGTTTGACCATGATGGGCCTAAGTGTTGTTTTCTTTGTATTATCCAGCTAGGATGCACTGACCCTCAAAAATCCGGGAATTTATGTCTCTAATATATTGCAAAATCTTCACCTATATTTAAAAAATATATTTCCCTCAATATCCCTCTTAGCTATCTATAAACATATACACTGAGTGGCCAGTTTATTATGACCACCTGACCTTTGTAGGCAAATTAGCTATAATTTCGTGCTGAAGTAGCTAGAGAGCCAGATCATTATAAATAGGGAAGCAGGTTGTTTACCATGACAGTAGAAGTGATTTTTTCCCTGAAGATATAAGTAAATAATGTGACTTAACAACCTTTGAACATGGGAGATTTTTATATATATATAGAGTGTATATATATATATATATATATATATATATATATATATATATATATATATTTTGAGTGGCCAGATTATTATGACCACCTGATGGTTGTAGGCAAATTAGCCATATGCTACATCATATGGGATATGGAAGCCAAAGGCCTGTTCAAACACCTTTGTTAGATGCAGTTACCAAGATTAAACATCTTCAATTAACATAGGAACACAAGGATTGGACAGTCGAGCACTGGAAAAAAGTCATGTGGTCCCATGAATCACATTTCCAGTTGCATCATGCAGATGGCAGAGAGAGCATTTGGTAGAAACAGCATGAAAGCATACACCCCACATGCATGAGTACAGCCCTTCAAGCTGGTGAGGGCAGTGTTATGGTTTGGGGCATGTTTTCCTGACATGATTTGGGCCCTTTAATTCATGTGGAACAATGTCTGAATAGCACAACATACCTAAGTATCATTGCTGATCAAGTTCATCCTAACATGTTCATGGCATATATCTATGGAGATGGCTTCTTCCAACAAGACAATGTGCCATGCCACAGTTCTCTTATTGTGCAGGAGTGCTTTCAAGAACATGAGGGAGACTTTACCTTGCTTAGGTGGTCCCCACAATCACCAGATCTCAATCTAATTGAGCATTTGTGGGATGAAGTTAAAAGAGCCATCAGGCAGCTGGTTCCACAACCATCAAATCTCACAGAACTGGACAGTGCTATTCATCAGGCATGGTGTCAGATTCCTCACATCACCTTTCAACATCTCGTAGAGTCAATGCCAAGAGGAATCACCACAGTATTGAAGGCAAAAGGTGGCCCAACAAAGTACCGATGGGGTGGTCATAATAATCCGGCCAGTCAGTATATATCTTTGATAGTTTCCGTAAGTTCCTGAGGTTCCTTACATTTTTCATTATTTTATTAATATAGCTACATTTAGTAGTTCTTTCCTTTACTCTCATCTTTATTCTGCTGTTATATAACAGAAATTAGAGTTTGCCTTCCAGATTTACATTTCAAATATATATATTTTAATTTTATTAAATTTATTGGGGTGACATTGATTAATAAAATTATATGGGTTTCAAGTGTACAATTATATAATGTATCATTATATGCTGTATTGTGTGTTCACCATCTAGAGTTGATCTCCTTCCATCACCATTTATCCCCCTTTACCTTCTCTTATCTCCCCCCACCCTCTTTCCCTCTGGTTATCACCATACTGTTGTCTGTGTCAATGAGGGTGTTTTTTGTGTTGTTTTCATTTGTTTGTTTGTTTTCTTAATCCCTTCTCTCTTTTCATGCAGCCTTCCAACCCTGCTCCCCAGATTTCTCTATTTTAAGAGTTTCTGTTTCTCTGCTGGTATTTGTTATCTTTTCTTTTACTATATCTTATTTTCCTTTTTCCTTAAATATGATGATAACAGCTATAAAATCCAACATTAGGTAATCACAAGATTAGTTTTGATAAATTTTTTTTTTCTTGAGAATTTTGTCACATTTTTCTTTTTCTTCAGATGTTGAGTAATTTTGTATTATGTCCTGAACATTGTGAAATTATATTTGGAGACTCCGGATTCTGTTGGTAGACTCACAGAGCCTTTCCTTCCTTTATCCCTCCTTCTCCCCCTACACCCTCCACCCTCTCTCTCCTTTTTTCTTTCAGCAGGCTATCAGATTTACTAGTAAGACTAACTGCCATATCTTAGTTCAGTTCTTGGATCCATAGGTAGACTGCTCAGAGGTCACTGAGGCTTTGGATTTGAATGGGTTTTTATATACTGGTAGCTTTGAGTGACTTCCTATAGCTCTCATTTCAGAGAAGAAACACTGTGGCATTCTTATTAAATTTTTAACCATGTGGCACAATGTGTAGACTACAGGCCGAAGCCAGCTCTCAGACTGGGTGCTACAAAGATAGGAAATTAACTTAATACTACTTCTGTAAAATGCTAAATACTGTTAGGACCTTCTTATATTTGGTTACTTCCTGATGATGTGTTGCAAATGTCATGATTTTTTCTCTTTTTATGGCAGCATAATATTCCATTGTGTCCATGTACCAGTTTTTCTTTATCAGTGGAAACTAATCTTTTATTGGAGCATTTAAACCATTTACATTTAAATGAATTATTGAAGGTATGCAAGCTAGGTAGGGGGAGGGACAATGAAAACACAATGACTTCTGTTAGAACTTCTGTCAGGGAGTAAACTTCCCCTCCACCCTTGCTCTGAAGCTAGGCAGTGCAGTTCCTACTTGTATATCCCTGGTGTTTTTCAAGCTCCTATCTCAGCGCTAGAGCTCAAAGTAAATGAGGCTGTCAGTGAAGAAATCCAAGTGCCTGCCCCTAGCAGCTGTTCTCAACCTGTGAGTAGGGGTCAAACAACACTTTCACAGGGGCCGCCTAAGACCATCCTGCATATCAGATATTTTCATTACAGTTCATAACAGTAGCAACGTTGCAGTTATGAAGTAGCAACGAAAATAATTTTATGGTTGGGTCACAACATGAGGAACTGTATTTAAAGGGCCGGAAGGTTGAGAACCACTGCAGCCTAAGGGCAACCTGGGACGCTAGCAAGCAGCCCTCTCTTTCACCCATCCACTCACTATCCCTGCCCATTTTCACAGCCAGACACCATGGGGATTTCTCCTTCTGGCACTGGGACCCTGAACTGAGGAGCTCAAGTGAGTGTGGGACTCTTCACTCATAGAGAGGGGACTTCCACAGCCTGGACACCCCCACCACCATTTCTTACCAGCAGCACTGTGAGTGTGCTGCCCGCACCTTCTGCATCTCCAACCCTCCTAGCAGTACCGATGTTACTTCTGAGTATCCTTAACTACAGAGAACTTCCGTGTAGCTAGTCTCCGGGCAGTTCTCAAGAAGTATCGTTCTTTAATTTAGCTGCAGTTTTGATGTAGTTGTGAGAAGATTCCATATGGCGTTTACTTAGGCTGCTGTCTTGACCAGAACCGCTAAGGATTTCTATCTGAGTTTGAAATGTATTGTATTAAGAATTAACTGAAAATTTTATATTATATTTTTACAAATAATGGTGTTTCCTTCTCCCCCCCCATCAGCTTATTGTTGTTAGATCAACTTTTCTAAATTGTCATTTTAGATCAACTTTTCTCTCGATTTTAAAGTTTTGCAATTTTTAGTTATTTATGTTATTTTTTTCCTACTTTGTTTATACCGATATTAGTGCTCATTATTTTGTGAGATTGTTTCATGGTACTTCAATATCCTATGGTTTAAAGAATCTAAACGTTGGATAATTTGAGTGAATCACTCAAAAATACACAAGGAAAATGCTAACATTGGGCCTAGAAATCTGGTCACTCCATGGAACACTCCATTACATACTGTTCTTCCAGTTGACACAAAACCATGTGACTTCAGGTAATAAGGCACAATTTGAACTAAGTTAGCATTGGCTGAGGAAACACATTAGGAAATGTTGAATGTGATAATTGGCCAATAAAAGTAAATACTTATTTGGCATCTTATGCAGGACATTTTAAAATGGATAGTCTCATATAATTTCAAAAAAAATCATAAAGATAATTATCACCTCCATTTCTAGAAATATAGGATTGTTTAGAGTAAGTGCATAATTTTTTTTAGCACTACAACAGGAAGTGATCATTTTAACTCATAAATTGTGACTCTGAACAACTGAGATGATGATTATTATTTTTAAAATCTTTATTGTTGAAAGTATTACACATGTCCCCTTTTCCCTCCCATTGCACTCTCCTGGCCCATCTGAACTTCCCACCCAAGACCTTCACCACCGATAGTCAGTAAACGTGGGTTATGCACATATGCGTACAAGTTCTTTGGTTGATCTCTTCCCACCCACCACCTTCCCCTGCCTTCCCTCTAAGGTTCAACAGTCTGTTCCATGCTTCTAGGTCTCTGGATCTATTTTGTTCATCAGTTTATTTTAGTCACTAGATTCTGAATATGAGTGAGATCATGTGATACTTATCTTTCTCTGACTGGCTTACTTCATTTAGCATAATGCTCTACAGGTTTTTACTATTTTTGTTCCTAATGTTTCTCATTATGAGTGGATAGAAGCTTAACTAATTCCCTCCCTTTTACGCCTTTTTTTTTTCCAGAACAATCTTTTCTAAGTTCTTTGTTTTTTTCTTATTTTTAAGCTTAAATTAAGTATTTCCATCATCCACCCACTCACACCAAAAGACAAGGAGACTTCAAGTTTTCCTCTTCCTGACTGGTCTTTCCCAGGTAATATTATCTCTAGAGACAGCAGGTGTTTCTGTAGGAAAAATGAAATGGATTCATCATGTGAGAGGAGACTGTCAAGCAGAAAATATACAAAGAACTCTTTTACCTTTCCCTCATCAGTTTTTTTTTTTTTTTTTTTTTTTTTACTTCCTAAACAACAGTCTTTATTTTAAGGTCTTAAGCAAGAATATTAATTTTTTTTAGGAATTAAAAAGACTATTTTTGACAGTAAAATGAAAAATGTTTACTTCTTATTAGCATTTCTATCTAAAACTTGGTTAAAGCCTACTTATGGACTCAGTTAAATGTTTATTTACTCAATGCAATTAGATATTTTGACATAACTTTTTGATGTAATCTGCTTCAAGCACTAAATTTCCCTAAATCAATACTAAAGGAAAGAAACTCTATTCATGGAATGTCTCTGCAATTAATAAAGTCTCTCTTTGACCAAACTTTAGTCTGACTCTTCTGAATTTTCTTCCCAACTAGGACTTGACTTTAGGATTTCCTTGTCAGTCTTCGCATTGCCCAGTTTCAGAATCCTGTTAAGTCAGTTCAGCCAAAATTTCCCACTCTCAATATGTGACCGCATTCCCTCATCCCTCACCATCCTAGAGATGGTATTTATGTATATATTCCAGGAGGGAGAGAGGAGGAGATATAAAAACAGGAAGAGAAATCTCCATCATTTCTGGCCAGAGTCATGGAACCAGTTGTTCATATTCCAAAGGATTATAAATGTCTAGGGAGCCAAGGCTTGTCTCCCTCTATCAGAAGGGGAGAGGGGACAGTTGTCCTACTACTGTGTAAGCTGCTATATTCATAATTTTAGGATTTCACGCCTGTGGTTCAAGAAAACCATGCATACATGCTAGCCTTACTATCTGGCTCTTAAGACATTGCCACAGAACAGAGAGGAATTGAGTGTGAAGAACCATAGTAGTTATTACTATTAAGTATAAATAATGGATCCTTATTCCAGGAACATTGTAAACACATACACACACACTAAAAAGTTATTGGTAGTCACTGAACTTACAGTGACAAGAAGGAGCAAGGAAGGGGTGGTTCACACATATATACACAGCTTCTGCTTAGAACCCTCAGGTTCACCTATGCTTACATTCTAAGCAAGCCAGGTGTCCCAGCACAGTGTGGTAAGTAAGAGAAGCATGGCGAGAAAAGGAAGGAAATGAAAATTATAAGCAAATATTAAAATCCATCATAGTCTGCTGGTATCAAATATTTACCTTCATCTTGTAAACAAAATATACTTAGCCTATTTCAAAACACCTCTCCAGATTCTTATTCAATCACAGTACCAAGCTTAAAATTATGATTTGACTAACATTAAGTCTGAATCACACTCATTTCTGAAACTGGTATCTCTTGATTCAGAAAATCATGGACTAAAACAAAAACAGATTATCTGATTCATATACACACATGCAACACTCTACAATGAAGGAGACAGGATGACAACAAAAAATTATTACATTAAAAAGGTGCATAATAGAAACATGTAGACAGTGTCTGGCTCACCAAAATTTTGAAATCCAGCCAGGAAGACAAATTTTGCAAGGTCATTTTATTCTTTGGTTAGAATGTAGTTTTTGATTGGGCCTTGGTTCTCCTCCCTGAGGTTAGGGATTCTGTCCTTTATTCTTCATGGTTTTTGGCCCCACATCTAAATCTTTTCCATCATCTATCCTGACCATGCGAAAGGGGAATCGGGAAATATAACTACCTTGGCAGCTGTGTTACTGCTTGCTGCCAAAGATGCTTGAGGTCTCTAGGGTCCTTGAGTCAAAGTCTAACTTAACCCAAAGCAAATGAATTTTTAATGAAAGAGTCTTTTAAAACACATTGGTGTTTATTTTAGTCCATCACATGCAAACATCCACACATACTTCTTTTGCAGCTCTCCCTCTTTCTCAACTCACTAGAGATACTTTGAGTTTATCAGCCTTTCATTTGGGTGAACTTGATGATTATTTTACTTGGACCATTTGATTTAACTGAAAAGATGTATTAGGATCACTTTATTCAAATCAGTGCTTTTTTTGTTTTGTTTTTAAAGAACTAAGTGTCATGTCCTTGATTTGGCCTTTGCCTCTATGATGTCTTAATTTCAAATATTGGAAAAATAACATTTAGTAGACAGATACTATAATATTCTTTGTACTCATACATGAGTGTGTGGGTACATTAAACCTATGTAAATTGTTGAAAGATGTTGATATTAGGATATTATACTATACTAATCATTAATCTAGAAAGATTTTTTTTTTTTGTTCTTTCAGGTGTTCTTTCTGACAAGTTTGGTAGGCAAACATTTTTATAACACTTTTGCACTTAATTTAGATAATTATTCCTAATGTCTTTTATTTTAATGTAATGATAAAGTAAATCTTTGTGTTACTTAAGAATGTCCTACTAATCTGAGAATAAAATAACCTAGTAATTTTACAGAAAAAAAAGACCAGAGTCTAATCTAATTCCTTAGTACATTGTTCATGTAACAATTTTCCATGAAGGGTTTATCATTATGACTTTATGTGTAGATTCAGGCAGACTCAGTCAGATGCATAGCTATGCAAATTGTAATAATGTAAAGCTTTCAAAATATAACTTTAAAATATAATTACCTTAGTATGCTAAACAAAACCATGTACATTTTATATTAAAATTTTCATCTGAATAATCTATAATGGCAGTTTTAATAAACAGACATAAAACATGTAAATTTATTATTTTTAAATTTATTTTTTCTGAAATTGATACACTTAGTATAATTAACAATTTATATTAATTACCACAATTAGCCAAAGTAATCAGTCTTTCTTTTTTACAAGTGAAAACTGGAGCATAGGAAATTTAAATATCTATTTTCTTCTACATAAACACTTACTTTAGATAATTATTAAAATTTAATGAAACAAAAATAAACAATTTTATCCAATTTTAAACTCATCTTTACACCTACATAGTATAAAGCAATCAGAACAGTTCAATAACAGATTAAAAAAACAAACAGATTTTACTCCCTAAAATAGAATCTGTTAAATTCTAGGTCTTGATGAAGTTCCAAGTTGAAGTTATTACTCTGAGACTGAGAAATTGGTATTCCAGATCAGAGGAACAGCTGTCAGGATTTTTTTGACAGTGGAAAGAACAAAAGTCTATGATAAAAGGTAGGGACAAAGTCAAGGGCAGCAAGATAGGTGGGGAATGGCTTAGAAGACATTTCTTGTCTCTTTTATGTTAGTGATTTTTTTTTCCTGTTTCATTAACTTAGACTGAGCAATTGTTATTTCTCACATTGGTTCATTTATTCCACAATGGTATTCCCTCCTAGTATTGGGCTGACATAATAATATTTTTAATTCCTGTACTGTTGTTAACTAGGCTATTTTTGTAGACTTTCAAGGGTATTACAATGAAAAATGGGGTGGGTAAATGTAGAAAAATCTCTCTAGCAAATGTCACCACCTGTAAGTCTCAATAGCCCATCAAAAATTGTTAATATGTTATTATATTATCTTTTGCCAAGTCTTAGAAGTAAAATTGTAGAAGTAAAGTTTCATGTGGAAATGGTAGATTAATTGAATCTCAGAGGAAAGGTGGGGAGGGTGGGTAGGTAGGTGGGAAGAGATAACCAAAGAACTTGTATGCACATATGCATAACCCATGGACACAGACAGTATGGTGAAGGCTTGGGTTGTGGGTGAGGTGCATGCAGGCTAGAAGTGGAGAAGGGAGTGGGTTAAACGGGACATCTGTAATACTTTCAAAAATAAATAGAAATAGTAGATTAAAATATCAGTTAAATAGCAATATTTAACCACTGAATTTGAATATGTATGAATTTGGAAAAGTGAGAAAAATGAGTACAAATAATATGACAGCAAGGAAGAAATAATTTGTTTCAAAAAACTATTTTTATCAAATAGCATAAAATGATTTTTCGAAATAACATTTATTCCTCTCCAAAGAGCAAGTTGGTAATTAGAGTGCAGAGTCCGTATAGTAAACATCTTTCATTGTTAAGTTATTTATTTTCTCTATCCCTTAGTGGCATTTAGAATATGTGTATGTGGCACACACTTCAGAGATTTGGCTTTTAATGACCAACATGGATAGACTTGTCCTCCTAAGTGCCTATATTCTGATGAACTTTGTTCTCAAATTTATGGAACATTTTAATATTTGAATGTCTCATATACAAATCCTCACTACAAGCAGAAAGGATTATGAAACCATAAAACATGATAGCTAGTTTTACTCCTTAGCAAGATACATTCTTTTTATTTCAAAACTAGAAACCCGATGCACGAAATTCATGCATGGGGGAGGGGTTCCTTCAGCCCGGCCTGTACCCTCTCCAATCCAGGACCCTTCAGGGGATGTTTGACTGCTGGTTTAGGCCCACAGGGATCAGGCCTAAACTGGTGGTCGGGACAGCACTCCAGCACTCTTGCAATCCAGGGCTGCTGGTTCCTAACTGCTCACCTGCCTGTCAGTTTGGCCACTTCTAATCACCTGTGCCTCAGCCCCCTGCCACCATGGCTTTGTGCAGAAGGACATCCAATGGATGTGTGGAAGACATCTGGTCTAATTAGCATATTATTCTTTTATTAGTGTAGATTGTACAACATAATCTTTAAGGTAGAATTGCATGAGTAGAAATGAGGAGACATTTCATTAAAAAAATGTATATTGGTTTGAAATGATTCAAATCCACTTGTTTATGACAAAAATAAAGTCTTTATGAATAGGATTGTTTGCTCTAGCTGGTTTGGCTCAGTGGCTAGAGCTTCAGCCTGAGAACTGAAGGGTCCCAGGTTCCATTCTGGTCAAGGGCATATGCCTGGATTGCAGGCTCCATCCCCCTGGAGGGCACATGGAGGAGACAGCCAATCAATGATTCTCTCTCATCATTGATGTCTCTATCTCTCTCCCTTTCCCTTCCTCTCTGAAATCAATAAATACCTATTTAAAAAAATAAAAGAATAAGATTGTTTTACTATCAAAGCCAAGTAATGTGTGTCGTTCATTGTCCCTGGGGAAATCTGAACAGCTCAGTTGCTAAGCGACTTCGCTGGGTTCTTATCAAATAAAATCCATGGAGAAGCATCTACGCTCACCATGCATTTAGGCTATAAAGACTGAAAGTTGGGAAGGGCAGAGTGCTTCTGGAGTAGGAGACAGTGAGGGTCAGCAGCTGGGAGGCAGAGAAGACACGAGAATGCCCAGTGCCTGGAAGCACCGGAGGGTCTGGGATATGCAAATCTCCTGGGGGTGCGATCAAGCCCTGCTCTCCAAGAGGTCAGGTACTGAAGGAGGTCAGGGGTGCAGTTCTGGGATCCCCTTCCTGCGAGGCTCCTCTTCCTCCCCTTAACCCTCTAACTTGTGCATTTGGATAAAGTGGGTGGGAAGCAGGTACGCAATGCCTAGGCAGGACGCCCCTCAGTCCCAGATCTCTTCCAGGGTGGGGAGGGGTGTTTGTATTGGTTTATTTGATTCTTCTTACACATTGAAGGGGGTGGCAGGGAAATGTCTTCCAGACATGGTTTCCTTCTGTTGCTCACCAGATCTGCCCCACATGATGCCTTTACTCTTCCTTCCCCATTTCCCTGAACTAACACGCATGAGATTGCCAGGGACGAAACTGGGGCCCCCATTGCATTGTGTGGAGATGGCACGCCCCAGGAACCTGCCTGATTCAGGGTGGGCTGGGGGTAATTCGCTGTGGGAAAGGCTCGATTTAATGAAGCCTCCACTTAGGCGCTGGCTGAGCCATTTGTGGAAGGTTTATCATCCCTTCTGGCTGTTTCCTTAGAAACCACAAATTCAAGATAGCAGAGCCAGGGGCTGCCCCATGGCTGGGTGGCCTCTAGGCTGGGCATTGTGGTGGGCCTGTGTGTGCCTCTGCCAGGGGACACTTGGAGGCTCTCCTGGTGATGGCAGTCTCTGCCCACTGGCTCTTGCTGTGCAGGCCTCCTGCAGAATGATCATGATGTTATGGCATCTGAGATAATTTGCATATTTATCTACTCTTATATAGAACTATAGGCGTGGTGCACAAAAATCTGTGCACTTGGGGGGCATCCCTCAGCCTGGCCTACGCCCTCTCTCAGTCTGGAACCCCTAGGGGGATGTCCACTTGCCAGTGGGGGGCAGGCCTAAGCTGCAGTCAGACGTCCTTAGCGCTGCTGAGGAGGCAGGAGAGGTTCCCATCACCACCACCACCACTATACTGGCAGCCCTCAGCCTGGCTTGTGGCAAAGCAGAAATCCCCCCATGGGAGTCCACTGACCATCAGGAGCAGCTCCTGCATTGAGCATCTGCTCCCTGGTGGTCAGTGTGTGTCATAGTGACTAGTCATTCCCAGTGGTTCTGCTGTTAGGGTCAATGTGCATATTACCCTTTTATTATATAGGATAGAAGCCTGGTGCATGGGTGAGGGCTGGCAGGTTTGCCCTGAAGGGTGTCCCAGATTATGGTGAGGGTCCTGCTGAGGTTCCTGGCCAGCCTGGGTAAGGGGCTGAGGGCTATTTTCAGGCTGGCGACATCCCCTTCAGGCAGGGGGGGTCGCAGTGGGGTGCCTAGCCAGCCTGGGTGAGGGGCTGATGACTGTTTGCAGGCTGGCCACAGTATCTTCAAGGAGGGGGTCACCGCTGGGGTGCCTGACCAGTCTGAGTGAGGGGCTGATGGCTATTTTCAGGCTGGCCACAACCCCTTCAAGATGGGTTTCACCCTCTGGGGTGCCTGGCCAGCATGGGTGAGGGGTTAATCACTGTTTGCAGGCTGGCCGCAGTCCCCAGCGACCCAAGCTCTCAGCGAGGCTGGTTGGAAGCAGGTATCTGGGATTTATTTATTTTATATAATTGAAACTTTGTTGCCTTGAATGGAGGCCACAGCAGGCCAAGGCAGGCAGGAAGCTTAGCTTCCTCCATTGCTGTGACAATGAAGCCTCCTGTTTGCTCTAGCTCTTTGGCTGCTGGCCACCATCTTGGTTTGGTTAATTTGCATATAGTCACTCTGGTTGGCTGGTAGGCATGGTTTGGAATGTAGCAGAGTGGCATAATTAGCTAGCATATTACTCTTTTATTAGATTAGATGTTTTCTCCAGTGCAGCAGTATGAGTGAAGGAATAATGGCATCCAGGCTTTGCACAAATCCAGGGTAAACTCCCAGATCATTTCTTTCTGATTCTAAGAATTAAACATTTTTTGTTGTTACCACTTACATGGGAAATAATTTCTCTCATATTATTAACAAGAGAAAACCTGCAGATTTTTATATTTTGTTTAAAACTACATTTTTAAGACAATTCTAAAAAGGCCTTAGGAAACCTATACTTGTTAATAATTAGCACTAAACTAATTAGCTCAAGGATTTCTAAAACAAGTATAGGAAACCTATACTTGTTAATAATTAGCACTAAACTAATTAGCTCAAGGATTTCTAAAACATTATGTTTATCTTCTAAGATCTCATACCTCACACCATTTTACCTGACAACTGAACTTCTTTCCACACTCAACTACTTGGGAAACTCTTCAATGGTCTCATATGACCACAGCGTTTAAATTAATGTGATATATGATTCTAATAAGGGGGCAGAAGAGTTGTTCATTTCCTATGAGAGGCCCCTGTGGGAGCACACTGATGACCAAAGAACAGCTCCTGCATTGAGCATCTGCCCAAGGTGCTCAGTGTGCATCATATCAACCTATTATTCCACCGTTCAGTCGATTTGCATATTAGGGTTTTATTATACAGGATTCTATGTAAATGTGAAAACTTACTTTAACCAGAAGAGAGCACAATAATTTCTTCAAAGTCCTGCAAATAAGAAACTGTCAACTTTTTTATGTACGGAAAATTATTTAAGAAAAATGGTCAAGATTTTTGGTTTAACTAAAACTAACAGGTTTTTTTAGCATCAGATCTTCCCTAAAGGGACATTAAAAAGAAACGTGTTCCCCCAAAAAAAAGTATCAGAGTTATCTCAAAAAGAAAATAGAGTAAAATTTTAGATAAATCTCTTTTTATAAGCCTATAAAATAACAACATAATATTTGAGAATTTATAACAATGTGTACCAATACTGTATCACATAAATCAGGAAAAACTGGATCAGAATTTTGTATTAACTACCTTAACTGATATTTTTGTGATCCTTAATAATAAGTGTCAAATTTGGTCTACTACCTGTTTTTATATGTCTCAGGAGTTGAAAATTATTTTTTTTGCATTTTTACATGTTTAGACAGAAGTGAAAATGAGAATAACATTTTATGAAACATAAAAATCATATGTTTTTCAAGTGTCCATAAATAACATTTTATTGGAACACAGAACACTCATTCATTTAAGTTTCATCTAGATTGCTTTTGTGCTACAATATCAGACTTGATACAGCAAAGGGTTGTGACAACAAAATCTTAAATATACAAATGTTCCCCCCCAAAAAATGCATAAACATTTTAACAGCTGATAACTCAATTGAAGTTTATTTCTTTTCAGATTTTACCCATTGGAATTCATAATGGCAGTCTAAGTGTATACACATATTTTTGTTACATACTATATAACATATGACCTTTTACACAAATAATAGGGAAGAAAATATATCTAAAATCAATAACCTAAACTTTTATCTCAGGGAGCTATAGAAAACAAACAAAAAAACTTTAATCCTAAAACAAGCAGAAAAAAAAATAAGAGCAGAAATTAATGAAATTAAAAATAATAATACAAAGGAAAGAATTAACAAAACTAACATCTGGCTTTATAAGATCAATAAATTTGATAAACCACTAATGAGACTAATCAAGAAAATAGAGAGAATATGTAAATTACCAGTGCCAGAAATAAAAGAGTCGTTCCTATTGATTCTATCAATATTAAGAGGGTAATCAAGAATACTATGAACAACTCTATGCCTGTAAATTGATACCTTGGGTGAATGAATTAATTCTTTGAAGGACACAAACAACCACAATGTGCACAAGGAGAAATGGGTACTCTAAGTAGGCTTATGTTTATTAAAGGAAATTAAGACAGTAATTAATAACTTCCCAAAGAGAAAGCACCAAGCTGAAGGTGGTTTTACTGGTAAATTCCACCACATATTTAAGCAAGAAATATTAACTATTCTACTAAATCTCTTCCTAAAAATAGAAACAGAAGTACCACTTCCTAACACATTCAAAGAGAATAGCATTACTTTAATATTAAAATCATATAAAACATTCCAAGAGAGGCAAACTACAGAAAAATCTTTCTCATGAACATAGATGCAAAAACACCTCAACAAAATAATGGTACATTAAATCTACTAATATATAAAAAGAATTATACACCCAAACCAAGTGGGATTTAGTTTAGAAATGCAATGCTGGTTTGATATTCAAAAATCAATCTTTGTATTCTACCACATTAGCAGGCTAAAGAACACATTCATATAATCACACCAATTGATGCAGAAAATTATTTGACAAAATCCAACACATTTCATATTCATAGTTAAAAGAAGCCAAGTAATAGCAAATCAGGAATGGGGGCTGACTCCCTCAATTTGAAATTCGATAAATAACGTTTACAATAAACTACAGCTAATGGCATACATAATGATGAGAAACTGGTTGAGTCCTCTTAAGATCAGGAAAAGACAAGGATATCTTTTCTCATAACTCCTCATAAGTCATCATTTTGCTAGAAGCTATGATTAGTGAAATAAAATAATAAACTAAAATAAAAATGTATACAAATTGAAAAAGAATAAATAAAAATGCCTTATTTACAGATTATATTATTATGTAGGAAATATTAAGAATTAACAACAAAAATAAAAGTTTCTCTAGGAACTAGTAAGTTAGCACAGCAAGATGGCAGGATGCGAATAAAGTTGCCCGGGCTGGTGTGGATCAGTTGGTTGAACCTTGTCCCATGAACCAAGAGGTCCTGGGTTCAATTTCCACTGAGGAACATGCTAGGGTTGCAAGTTTGGTCCCAGTAGGAAGCATACAGGAGGCAATTGATCTATATCTCTTTCTTTCTCTCTCTCTCTCCCTTCCTATTTCTCTAAAATAAATAAATAAATAAAAGTTAAAATAATAGATAAAAACATTCTCTTAAAAAGTACAAGTCAAGCCCTAACCGGTTTGGCTCAGTGGATAGAGCATTGGCCTGTAGACTGAAAGGTCCCAGGTTTGATTCTGGTCAAGAGCATGTACTTTGGTTGTGGGCACATCCCCAGTGGGAGGTGTTTCTAACTCTCTATCCCTCTCCCTTCCTCTCTGTAAAAAATAAAATATATATATATATATATATACACATATACATATCAATTGTTTTTTCTATATACAACTAATGAACAATTAGAACTTGAAATAAAGAAATCCATTTACAGTGTACCAAAATATACAATAATTAAGTTAAAATCTAGTAAAATAAATTTAGTAAAAAACATAAAGTATTTATATGTGGAAGACTACTAACTACTGATGAAAGAAATCAAAGTTCTATAAAAATGGGCAGATATCTATGTTAATGAATTACAAGAAACAATATTGTCATTCAACACAGTGCCAATCAAAATCACAGGAAACTATTTTGTGGTCAAAAAATTTATTCTAAAGTTTATATGGAATACAAAAGACCTGTAATAGGTAACACAATATCTAATCTAATAAAAGACTAATATGTAAATTGACCCTCATGCCTTACACCTAAGCCATGCCTACCAGCCAAGCCATGCTCACCAGCCAATCAGAACAGCAGTATGCAAATTAACTCAGCCAAGATGTCAGTCAGCAGCCACGGAGCTAGAGCAAACAGGAAGCTTCTGTTGCACCAGCGATGGAGGAAATTGCCTGCCTAGGGTGGCTGGGCCTCTGCTCAAGACAACAATGTTTCAATTATAGAAGATGAATAAACCCCAGAAACCTGATTCCAGCCAGCCTTGCTGGGACCTTGGGTCAATGGGAGGTGTGGGCAGTCTGAAAATGGCCCTCAGTCCCTCACCCAGGCTAGCCAAGCATGTCAGCAGGTGGACATCCCCCAAGGGGTCCAAGACTACAAGAGGGCACAGGCTGGGCTAAGGGACACCCCCCCCCCCCGAGTGCACACATTTTTGTGCACCAGGCCCTTATTTTTAAAATAAGAACGAATTTAGAGCACTCATGCATTCTAATTTCAAGACAACAATAGAGATAAGAGAATGTAATGTTGTTGAAAGCATAGACACGTTGATTAATGGATCAGCGTAGAGTGTTTAGAAACACAATGAACAGATTTTTGAGAAAAGAGCAAAATACACTGCATGGATAAAGGGTAGTCTTTTCAACAAATGGTACTGGTACTGGATTTGTATATGCAATTAAGTGACCTAAACACAAGATGTAAAAATATCACAAAATTTTACTCAAAATGGATCACAGACTTAAATGTAAAATGCAAATCTACAGAACTTCTAGGAGAAAATGTTTGTGAGATTAAATTTGTTGTTGAGTTTGTGATACATTTCAGACATGTGATTAAAAAAACAAATGTTACATTGACGTTCATTGAAATTAAATATTTTTGCATTGTCTAATATACTGTTAAAAGAATAAATACAATTAAAAGACTGGGTAAAATCATTTGCAAAACACATTTGATAAAGTACTGACCAATTTTTTTTTTAAACTTAAAATTCAAAAAATAAAATAGAATAATAAAAATAAGCAAAAGTTCAAAATAGACACTTCAGTATACAGATAGCAAGTAAGGATATGAACATATGACCATTTTAGACTGGCTAAAGTCTCAAAAAATTACTACACCAATTATTGGATTTGTTGCAGAGCAACAGGAATTCTCATTCATTACTGATGCAAAATGTTACAGCCATTGTGGAAGACAGCATAACAGTTCTTACAAAGCTAGACATGTACGCTCCAGCAACTGTACTCCTTGGTAGTTCCTACTGATTTTCAGATGTATGTATGCACAAATACCTGAAAGTAAGTATTTATAGCAGCTTAATTAATAATCAGCCAAACTGGAAAGAACAAAAATGTTTTTCAATAGGTAAACAGATAAAAAAATGTTGTTATGGTGGAATATTAATCAACTAATTGGATAATTTAAAACATTAGCTATCAGGCCACATAAAGAGACGAAGGAAGCTTATATGCATGTTGGCAAGGGGAAAAACTTAATTCCGAAAAGACTATAGATCATACAATACCAATTATGTGAGGTTCTGTAAAATACAAAATAGATAGATGACAAGCTAATCAGCAACTTCTATTGGTTTCGAGGAGGCATGAGAACTATATAAATCAAGTGCAGAGGATTATTCAGGGCATCAAAATCATGTATAATACTGTAAAAGTGGATACATTATTCTACTGATTTTTCTAAACCAATAGGATGTTAAAACACAAAAATTAAGTTTTAATGCATACATTAAAGAATAATTTAGAAATTTGGTGATCTTTGGAAGGAATGCAGATCGTGTCAAGAAACAAACTACAGGGTGGGGCAAAAGTAGGTTTACATTTGTGAGTGCAAGAAGCAGAATTTATTCTTATTTTATTATTTATTAGAGGCCCAATGCATGAAATTCACGCAAGGGTCTTGGCCCTCGCAGCCCTGGCTGCCTCGGCCTTCCCAGCTTCACCTTCATCTGGAAGGTCATCCGGATGGTTGTTCTGCTGTTTGGTCTAATTATCATATTAATTACCTTTTATTATATAGGAAAATTATTATATTACTGGAGGCCCAGTGAACGAATTCGTTCACCAGTGGGGTCCCTCAGCGTGGCCTGTGGGGATTGGGCCGAAACTAACAGTCCAATGCCGCCTGCCGCTCCCACTCATCCCAGCCCCATTGCTCCTGCTGCAGGCTCGTGCCCTATCAGTCCTGATAGGGAGAGAGAGGCTCATGCCACCATAGGGACACTCATCAGCCATAAGCCCTGACTCTGGTGCCCAACAGTCAGCACTGACCAAAAGGGGGCAGCTCCTGCAGTGAGTGTCTGCATCCTGGAGGTCAGTACACATCGTAGTGACTGGTTGTTTGGTTGTTCGGTCACTTAGGTTTTTATGTAGAGAGAGAGTTTATATATGATCAATTGTAAACTTACTTTTGCTACACCCTGTATATGATAAATGAATGACATAATCTCATACAGCAAGTGGGGGAAGGGTGCTGACCTAAGTACCTGGGTAAATGAACAAAATCTTTTATACTGAAGGCAACTTATCTATGTATGAGCACTTGTACTTTAGCAGGCAAAATTGTTTCCCACTAAGGTAAGGTGACCAGAAGTCCCACTTATGGCGAGACAGAACCGATTTTTAACAATTTGTTCTTCATCCCGCAGCGTTTTAAAAAAGTCCCAATTTTTGGAAAGACAGCACGACAAGCTAGAGAACGGCGGGAGAACAGGAAGGGAATGTACAGTTTTCGGCAGCCAAGAGGTCAATGGTGTCCTGCTTTAATAAAGCGGGACCAATGTTAAAATCTGGTCACCTTACACTAAGGTAGAAGTTAATAATTCTAATTCCACTATACATTATATTAAAATTGAACAATTAAGCCATAGATGATGAATGGTTGGAGACAGGTTTGTTATGGTTTCTATGGGAACTCACAGATACAGAAGGGGAGGAAGCTAGAATAATACATGTGAAATGGATTAGAGATAGAGGAGACTTCAATAAGAACTCATAATTAATATAAATGTATATAGTTACATGTTAAGATATTTACAGATATGTGTATATAAACAGATTAGTATACACATGTATTTTCTCATAATGTTAATTGAGAGTCCTAGAAGCAATGGCACCCTAGTATTGATAAGCACACCCAGAACCCAGATCTTGGTGTCTAATACTCTTCTTCATCACAGGAAACACTGGCTTTTGTAAAAATGTCTTAATCCAGCTGGAGCAGGAGACAGTCAGGATGAACCTCTTACAGAATTAGAAAGTGAGAAGCTGTTAAAAAAAAAGTCACAATAATTGAGGTATGTTAAAGAAATAAAGGAGCCAACAGGATGAATGTCCAAAGCCGGGAATATTTGAACAATCAATTATGGGATTAGCCAAGTATTCAATAAATGTATGGACTCTCTGAGTCCATACTAATTTAAATAAATGATTAAATAAATAAATAACTAGAGAAAAACTGACATCTCATGTACAGAATTCTAAATACTATGTCCTCCAGGATATGGAGCACAACTCTTCCTTCTTCAAATGTAGGTGATACATAGGGATGTATATATCTTTTCTGATTGGTGTTTCTGGTTTCTTGGGATATATTCCCAGAAGTGGGATCACAGGGTCAAATGGGAGTTACATTTTTAATTTTTTGAGGAAACACCATACTGTCTTCCATAGTGGTTGTGGATTAGAAAACTGTGGTATATCTACACAATGGAATACTATGCTGCTGTAAAAAAGAAGGACTTCTTACCATTTGCAGCAGCATGGATGGAACTGGAGAGCATCATGCTAAGTGAAATAAGCCAATCAATGAAAGAAAAATACCACATGATCTCACTTATTTATGGATAATAAAGACCATTATAAATTGATAAACATAAACAGATACAGAGGCAGAACAGCATTGAACAGACTGTCAATCTACAGCGGGAAGGCTGGGGAGGGTTGGGGGGGAGTTAATTGATCAACTGAAATACTTGTATGCATGCATATAAGCATAATCAATGGACACAAGACATGGTGGGGGGGCAGGGGTGGAGGGGGGAAGGTCAAGGGGAAAAATGGAGACTTATTTAACACTCTTTGTAATACTTTAAGCAATAAAACAAAATTAAAGAAAAGTAAATGTAGGTAATACACTTCTTTCCAAAGGCACAATGTGAAGCGGGCAGAGAATAACTTTACAATAGAAAAACCCGGTGGACCCTCCTTAGACAGATGATCAAACAGCAGGAGTCATGTTGACAGTGTGTATGCTTGATTTCACGTGATGATGATGACATTTTTGTCTCTATGATCTTCCTCCTCAAAACTCATTGACATAGTGTGATGATGAGAAAAACATCAGAAAAAATTCCAACCTAGGGATATTTTATAAAATACCTGACCAGTACTCCTCAAAACTGCAAGGTCCCCAAAAACAAGGGAATTCTGAGAAGCTTTCACAGCCTAGAGGAGCCTGAAAAGGCATGATGAATAAATGGAGTATGGTATCCTGGATATAATCGCCCAACATAAAAAGGATGTCAGGTAAAAATTAAAGAAATTTAAATAAACTGTGGGCTTTTGTTGGTAGTAATTACCAATGTTGATTCATTCATTGTGACAATTACCATATCAAGTACCAGTATAAAATGTTAATAATCAGGATGTTTGACTTTCAAAAAACAAGAAAAAGCTTATTTAAAAAATCCCAAATCATCACTTAAAATATAGATATCCTACATATAAGAACTACAAAATTCTACTTTGTATGTTTAGTATTATTATTAATTAACGTATTTAATGACTGCATTGTTTTTTATCATTGAAATATTGAGAGATCAACACGAATTTGTTTTTTCACTAATATGAGGTCATTTTGATGGTGACTGCAATTTTTTTTACTAAATATTAGTAATTCATATTTATGGAAATGTAATATTAAACTGACAATTAAATGTGTGTGATGGATGTCTATCTGAAATTACTCCTGAGTTTTAAATTACGGATTTCACACCTGATGTGTTCCAGTGGGTATTGATAACAAATGGAAAACACCTCTGTATCATGGCCAGCTAAATTATCTCTATTAACTTGATGGTAAATACTCCTTCATGCTGTCTTTGCACAAAGCACAGCATACATTACACAGTGGGTATATGAGAAACACATTAAGTGGATATTAGTGAGACTGACATGCACATGAAAACCATATAACTTACTTAGAATATAATTTGAAGGTTACCTCATCTTTTGTGTACAAGGAATTAGTATGGATTAATAATGATCTTTTGTATGTATATAATGCTCAGGAGTTCCATGCTTAAATGTAACACTACAATGGCAGCAAAGAAAGATTACCTATTACTCAAGCCAGATACAATAGACATACTGTACTGCAGTCACTACTTTTAAACACCTGAACTACTTATTATTATTAACAAGGCCTGGTGCAATAGACCTACTATACTGTAATCACTACTTTTAAACACCTGAACTGCTTATTATTATTAACTACTAGAGGCTTGGTGCACAAAAATTTGTGCACTCGGGAGGGTCCCTCAGCCTGGCGTGTGCCCTCTCCCAGTCTGGGACCCCTCAGGGGATGTACACCTGCTAGCATAGGCCCACTCCCTGGGGAATCAGGCCTAAGCTGGCAGCCAGACATCCCTCTGGCAGCCCAGGAGCCCTTGGAGGATGTCCACTTGCCAGCGGGGAGCAGGTCTAAGCTACAGTCATACATCCTTAGCACTGCTGAGGAGGCAGGAGAGGCTCCCACCATCACTGCTGCACTGCCAGCCATCAGCCTGGCTTGTGGCTGAGCAGAACTCCCCCTGTGGGAGTGCACTGACCACCAGGGGAAGCTCCTGCAATAAGCATCTGCCTCCTGGTGGTCAGTGTGTGTCATAGTGACCAGTCATTCTTAGTGGTTCTGCTGTTAGGGTCAATTTGCATATTATCCTTTTATTATATACTAGGGGCCCGGTGCACAAAAATTTGTGCACTCGGGGTGGAGGGAGTCCCTCAGCCCGACCTGTGCCCTCTCACAGTCTGAAACCCCTCAGTGGATGTCCTATGATGACCCCAGTCTGCCAGGCGCCTTTTGTGTGTGTGTGTGTGT
>PVJC01013781.1:0-10384 GCA_004026665.1 Murina feae
TCTTTACATACATTTGAACTCACACTCAGTCACACAGCTATTCTTGAATATTCTGTAATGTAAGCACTACATTATAATAATGTTAATCACCAAACTCAATCCTTATCCTATATAATAAACACCTAATATGCAAATTGATTGAATGGTGGAATGACTTGTCGCTATGATGTGCACTGACCACCAACAGGCAGACGCTTAATGCAGGAACTGCCATCTGGTGGTCTGTGGGCTCCCACAGGGGGAGCACCACTCAGCCAGAAGCCCAGCTCATGACTGGGGAGCACAGCAGCAGTGGCGGGAGCCTCTCCTGCCTCCACTGCAGGAGGGTGGTAAGGAGCAAGGGGGGACTGTGAGAGGGTGCAGGCCAGGCTAAGGGACCTCCCACACACACACACACACACCAGTGCATGAAATTTCATGCACTGGGCTGCTAGTATGAAATAGTAAGAGGAAAGAAGGAGAGAGAGAAAAACATACTGTGTGTATATTTATTTGCATGGATGTGTATTTGAGTGGGTATATGTATTCATAACAAACAAGGGGGAAAAATCCTAGTAACTGCTACCATTCTTGCTTCTTTAACTGGTCAAAGGCCATAGTTGGTAGTTTTAACTTCATTCCTCTCTATTATTCCTTGTTTCCTTTGTACTCAGTCAGAACCTCAACTGACTGGGTTATTCTTTACCTGACATTGTGATCTAAATCTTCATTCTTGAGGGATCTGCATCATTTATCCTGTCTTACTTTGGTTGCTGTCCTTTTCCATTAACTTTTGTTGTTGTTGTTAATCCTCACCAAAGGATATTTTTTCCATTTATTTTTTTAGAGAGAGTGGAAGGGAGGGAAGGACAGAGAGATGGAGGAAGGGAGGAAAAGTGGGAGGAGAGAGAAGTAGGGGAGAGAGAGAGATGCAAGAGACAATGGTTGGCTACCTTCCACATGGGATTGAACCTGCAACCCAGGTATGTGCCCTTGACTAGGAATCAAACCCAGGACCATTTGGTAATGACTGATGCTCTATCCACTGAGTATACCAGCCAGGGATCCATTAACTTTCAATATTGGATATGCCATTACCAAGTGGTATTTCAGAGAATCCTTAGCTTCTAGAAACACTTCTTCCTAGCTTCATTATATGGAAGCCTTCCAATTTTGGCTTGGAGATCAACCACTCGATTAAGACATTACTCCCTTTCTTTTCTTTGTTTATGGGCATGAGGAAACTGAAATAGCCAAGTGGTAATCTCAACTTCTGGATCAATGAGATGTTTAAAGTGTTCCCTGGTAAAAAGCATTTCTTTAATGGGAACTAAGACATCTCAACCAACAGAACTCAAAGTTATAGGAAAGACAGCAACAAGCCCATAAGAGAGTCATCGAAGACCTGAAGACATGCCACTCATATCCCCTATCAAGAAAGGCCACTGCCCAACTATGAAGAGTGTGGACTGAGAGAACTAGAGTTGTCAGGTCCCTCAGGGTCCACTTCAGCTGAAAGAAGCCACTTCAGCAAAGTCACCCTCTTCTTCAGAAAGTGAGATGTTAGGCTACAAAGACCTGATCATTTCTGCCAAATGCAGAACAACTCCAATTGGCAGTATGTGCTACTGAATTCTCTGCCTGGCTGGCTGAGGCTTGGGCAGGCCTGGCACTGCCCAATCCTGCCTCCTCCTTCTTTTCACAGGTGTTGATCTTGTAACCCAAACTCCATCTCAGCATCCACTTTTAGAGGACCCAACTTGCTAGGACCTAGTCCTAGAGGAGGCAAGAGAAGCACCTAGGGCACAAAATGTAAGGAGATACTCACTCTCAGGTATGCACACTGCACTCGCACTAACCTGAGACCAAGCACCTCCTTAAATGTGCCCTAGTCCCCTCACTTACCTCACCCTAGTCCTGGCCCTGCAATTCATGACAGTAGTATTGAGAGTGGTCCAAGAGAACAGAAGATATGATGGAGCAGGATCACTCACTGAATGGCTAGCAATGGGCATCTCAGTGGTAGATACAGCAGACACCCCTGGTAAAAAGCTACTAGCTACTTCACATCACTCTCAGTAACACTCTTGATGCAAAATGTTGGCTCTCTTGACATTTTGAACTCCTCATGCCAGCAGATAAGTAGATTTTAAAGGGCGTCACTATGTTTTCAGAGTGATGGACTATGGTTTTCATAAGGAGATAGGTTTGGTGCTACATAATAGCAGCATGGAGGAGTTATGCCTGAGACTCAGAGGATTTACTGGGACATCTCTTAGTATTTCTCTGCCCAGTGACAACAATGAGTTAGCAAGTGCAGCAACACCAGCCTGAGAAAAGCATAGTAACCAAGAGTGCTGACACCTCAGAGAAGAGAAAATGGGGTTACTCCACAGAACAAGCAATACACACTAGCAAAAATTCTAGTCAAAGGTGAGTGAAATTTAGAATGGGTAAGAGGAGGGAGATGATGTTTATCAATATGATGACTGCAGCGGCAGAGACTCTGTATTCCGGGGACCCTTCTGCTGTAAGATGTGTGCTTGTTAGTGGTTTGTTTGTTCATTTGCTTGATTTTAGAATTATGACAGGCAACACTCTTAAAGGGTCAGTGAGAATATGCAGTTAAGTTGGGTGGAAGTAGACCCAACAGTCAAAGGATGATGTCCTACTCCTATTGCCTCAGCTTTGCTATTTGCATTGAGACCAGCTCACTGGCCAGTACCTCACTGTCCAGCTGCCAGCATCTACAACTCTGCCTGATGGTCTCTTTGGCCACTGGGAACTTCTCTGCTCACAATTGGGAAGGCAGAAATACTAAGGAATTAGCAACCCCCCAAAGCAGTCCCCAAGCAAGGAATAATAAAAGCTGATGCACAGCCCTAGCCAGTTTGGCTCAGTGGACAGAGCGTTGGCCTGCGAACTCAAGGGTCCCAGGTTCGATTCAGGTCAAGGCATGTACCTTGGTTGCAGGCATATCCCCAGTGGGGAGTGTGTGGGAGCAGATGATCGATGTTTCTCTCTCACCGATGTTTCTCTCTCACCGATGTTTCTAACTCTCTATCCCTCTCCCTTCCTCTCTGTAAAAATATCAATGAAATATATGGTGTTTTTTTTAAAAAAGCTGGTGCATAAACATCTTTGCTCCCTTGTACCCTAGATGGAATAACTTGAGGCAGGTGCTCAATACTGGCTCCTAGAATTTTGCAATAGGATTAAGCTCCCTTTTCCCACAAAAGGTATGTGTTTGATAAAGCATCCTTCATTGGCTTTCTTTCCATCCCTATTCCACATTCCTCTCCCTATCGCTATGTCCCATATCACCTCCCAAATACAGTGTTATTATCTAAATCCTTGTCTCGGGGCTTACTTCTGGGGAAACCAAAGCAAAGACAATACTGTATTATTTTATTGTTATTAAGACCTAGATTTTTTAAAATATATCTTATTGATATTTTTTTTTTTTTTTTTTGCAGAGGAAGGGAGAGGGATAGAGAGTTAGAAACATTGATGAGAAAGAAATATTGATCAGCTGCCTCCTGCACACCCCCAACTGGGGATGTGCCCGAAACCAACATACATGCCCTTGACCAGAATTGAACCTGAGACCCTTCAGTTCGCAGGCCAACGCTCTATTCACTGAGCCAAAGCAGTTAGGGCAAGATCTAGATTTTTAAATTCTGCTTATAGTACTATATCTCTCAGAACCCTTCCCAACACCCACAATGGGCCCCTAATGAGCTCAGGATAATGAACATGAAGTGGGTATTTAACTTATTGCAGTTCCTGTGTGAATAACTGTACAAGAATTATACCCTTTTCTGGCTTGCATGCTTTTGATGTGTCTTTCCTCTTTGAATGTTCTCTGCCAATACCATTTTCTTCATCTAAAATAAGTGATGTGAGATGCATTACCCAAGTTTCATACATCCATTTTTAGTACAGTGCCTGACACATGGTATTCAATAATATCATTGTTATTATTACTAACAACTACTATTTGTTAAAGTACCTATATCTTTTTTTAACCTCAGCTCAAATATATTTTCCTTCTCCAAGACTTCCTTAACTCCATGCTCACATCCACTTCCAGGTCAAAAATTAATATTCCCTTTTCTGTGCTTGCATAACAATTGGATTGCAGCACTTCCTTAAGGTCTTACCTTATAGCTAATTTTGCATATGTCTTCCCTAGACTCCTGCTGACCAGGTTCTATTCATCCCCCAAAGGTACTTAGTATGGAAGGGTTGAACATGCTACGATATTTTCTCCCTCTTCCTTTTGCCAAGATCTCCTGAAGAGAGTATCCATCCACAGCCAAGACTATTCCTCTCAGCAACAGGAAGGTCTTATTGCACACGTAGTAATGCTAACAAATTCTATCTGATAGCACTTTACCATTTACAAAGTGCTTTCACTTCCATTATCTATCTGATCATTCGTTTATTTGGCCAAGTGCTTCCCCTGGGCCCAGGAGGCAAAGGAGGAAGACTGCCACCCCCACTGCTGAGTGTTACTGTGAAGTGATAACCAGGCCCTTCTGCCACTCCATCCTGAACTAACAGATGAAAAGACAAGAGAGTCAACTTGATAATAAGGTAGAAACATTATTACTTGCAGAACTGTGTGGTGAACATTGCTTGAATGAAATGTCAAAATCAAGTTTCTTCTAGGCCATCTCCTGCCCCTGCCACCAAGTACAGCCTTTGAGATCTGGCTGAGGAGAGTCTATGGAACAGATACTGACTCAGCCAACTACGTGGGAAATAACATCTGCCTTGTACCCCTCGTGCAGTTTATAACATAATGACTCTATCCAATCAAGAAGAATATTTTTCAATCAGTGAACAAACACAAAAAGGAAGGAAGGAAGGAAGGAAGGAAGGAAGGAAGGAAGGAAGGAAGGAAGGAAGGAAGGAAGGAAGGAAGGAAGGAAGGGAGGAAAGGGAGGGGAAGGAAGGAGGGAAGGAGGGAGGGAGGGAAGGTTCTCCCTCCATAGAGTGAGATGAGAAAAGGGTAAAGATTTTAGATAGAAATGTTAAGAAATGGAGTGGAAGTCCCTTAGTGAAAGATAAGCCCTAAGAAATAGGTCCCCCCCAAAAGATGCCCTCAGGCACTCCTCAGTTTAATGGGGATTAGGTATCCCTTATACATAAAGAACATGTTTAAATGGTTTGAGTTCTGTACTTGAGATTAATGAGAAATGGTCAGTTGGAGAAAGGACACTAACTTGCTTTAGAGATGATTAGGAAAATGTATTAGAGTCCATTAAATGTTCATTGTCATTTTTATTGAACACTTAAGATATGCAGGCGTAGGGTGGGAGGAGGTCATTGAGTCCTCACAACAACCTTTGACGTTGGTAGAATTATTCTTGCTATTCAACGGGAGCATGATGAGCAGAGAGAGTGACTTATCTAAAGTCACAGTGGGTCCTAGGATACTGAATCCATTCCAGGTTTTATTACTTACTAGTTCTATGACTTTGAACAAGTCACACAACCCATTTGGGCCTCAGTTTCCTCTTTGGTAAAATGAGAAGTGTAATATCAGACCCTCATGATTCCTGGTAATCCATACCTTACCGTCTATAAAAGGTTTTCCTGGAGGTAGATTAAAAGGGAGCATGCACATGAAAGTGTTTTTGAAAATTAAAAGCCTGGATCAATGTAAGGGATTATTGAGGTCATTACTGCACAGCCTGGTACAAATCAGTGGCAAACACTGCTAGCTCTTGCCAACATCCACTCTCCTTTCTTTATTACATTAACAGAACTCTAGTTCTGTTTCAGGAGGCCATTACCTAGTTAGAAATATTCACATCTCTGATTCCCTACAGCACAGGTAGCTAGCTATATGACCACTTCCAACCAACTAGATGCAAGCAGAAACCTATTGAGTGGAGTTTCCAGAAAGCTATTGTTCCTCTGACAGAAAGGGACAGACTCTACTGTCATGAGGTTTGTAACCTTTACCCTTCTTCCTGCCTGGAGTGCAAACTTGATACTTAGAGACAACACATCCATCTTACAACCATAAAGACAAAAGCCGTATATTGAGAATGTCGGAGCAGAAAGCAATAAGTCGCCTGCACTCTAGAGCATTTGCTCAGGCAGTTGCACCAGCTCTAGATCATCCCGAGAAAAATAAAGCTGTTTGGTGAAGCCACTGTGATCAGATTTCTATTACATGCAGCGACGAACAGTCCCAGTTAGCAGTAGGTGATAATCACAACAAAGGGTGTTAAAATGCAGTCTCGGGCTCATTATGATAATTCTTCCTTCAGAGCCATTAAAGAAGGTGATGCAACATGATATCCACTTTTGAAGTAATTTTCAGACCTGGACAAGCCCAGGTGTAGCTTCTGCAAGGGCTATTACCCAACTGTACAATCTGAAGCCCACTTTTAACTGCAATATGACGATATCAAGCATCCACTTTGTAAGGAGTTCTGCATGAAAAGGGCATGGCGTGTATTAAGCACTCAACACATGTTCATGAGGCTTTGGGCTGGGCTGGGGCGGGGGGGCAGGGGAGGGGAAACACACAGCATTTTAAGGTTCCGACCTAGGCCGGAGGGTCATGATCCTTAATGGAAACCTGTGCTTTCTGGCTGCTTGGTCACACTCTGTTTTGAAGCAATACTATAGGATGGGAAGAATTGCCCGTTAAGCCAATGGCTTACTTAATACGTTAATATCTAAATGAGTGTGGAATAGTTCAGAGGCAGTGCAGCATAGGGTAAAGAGCTCTGGCTTTGGACCTAGACACATCAGGTTTGGAATCCTGGCTTCATTTCCTTCTACTCACATAACCTGGAATGGGTTACATCATCCCTCTGAAGCTCCACTTCTTTCTGGTCTGGTACACTTATCACAGAGGGTGTCAGGAGCCTCAAATGAGATAGCAGATGTGAACATGCTCATTGTTACTACTATTTGCATTCTCCTCTCTGTCTGGTGGGGCAGTAAGCCCAGTGCCCGAGCTGGCAGGGAGAGGGGGAGGGAAGGGAGAGGAGAGATGGTTCCAGCTACAAACTGAATTCCAAAGATACAAAATCAGGGGTCTGGGAAGAGGCACAGAAGAAGTTGTTTAGGTCAATGCTGCTTTGAAGCAGCTCTGACCACTAAGCCTGTGAGGTGATGGCTGCCTGCTGGGCAGCAGCGCTGGCAAGGATGGGGGGCTGATGCCAGAAGAGGGGTTCAAAGTCCTCCATCGCTCCCTGGCTCTTCTCCATGGTAGCCATTTCCCTGAGGGCCCCAGCAAGGCTGAAAATAGCTTTGCCTCCAACACAGCTCAATATATTTTGGGCTGAGGAGGGGCTGAGGGAGGGGTGAGCAGAGCTGATCTCTGCCTGATGATAATAAAAAGCCTCTAGAATGTACGCAGCTCCTCTCCCCGCAGACATGGAGGGAATGTGCTCAGGCAGAGACCCCCCACTACCCTGGCCAGCACTACCCTCCTCTGCGAACCTCTAGCTGCCCCTCTGCCAGCCAAGGCCTCTCAGGGGACTTACTATCAGGATTAAGTCCTTCCTTTTCTTAGGGCTCTGCACTGCTTCACTTGGTTTAAATATAGAAGCTATAAAAAGGAGGGGGAAGGGGCACAAAGACACCAAGAACTGCTCCACGCAGCAGTGGTTGCCGCTGTGGCCCTGTGTCTGCACAGGTGGGTGTGACTGACATTGATGAGGGGGCTCAGGAAAGAACATAGTTGTGGAGTCAGGGAGACCTGAGATTAAGTCTTATAACCTACTGTCTCTGACACGCTAAGCAAGTCCTATACGCTTCCATGATCCTCGGTTTCCATGAGCTTTTTTGTGAAATAATTTAAAAAGCAATATTAACAGCTACATTTTGTAATAATAATAGCTGACACTTACTGAGTAGTTAATATGCTCCAGACCCTGTTGTAAACCACATACATGTCATAACTCATACCATTCTCCCAATAACCCTGTGAGATAGGCATTCTATTGTCCCCATATCATAGATATGGATACTGAGGCAAACAGGTGAAGTAAGTTACCCAGGGTCACTCAGAGAGGAAGAACAATGCCCAGCAAACAAACAGTGTCCAGCCAGCATGCAGAGGGTCTCACTCAATGGTAGCTATCCCAGGGGGTGTGCCTATATTAACAGAACAGCTCTTACTTCCCTTCCTTTCCTGTAGGCCATAGCGATGCATCCATTGTCGCACAATAAGTATATGAATATTATAGCTTTATCAGTGCCATTGTACAGAGGAGTGGATCAGTCAGAAGATTAAACAAGATAATGCAAGTGATGCTTACATAGGCCTAAGACATAGTCACTGCTCCACAGGTGTAGGTCACTCTAGTATTTCAAACAGAGAGACCTTAATACAGAGACCTCATTACACAGGTGATGAAAAAGCTGAAGAGGTAAGCCAGGGGGTATTGAACAGGAAGTCGCTATCATCTCCAGGCCTTTTGGCTGGAGCAAGAGCCAGTCAGCTGGAAGCTAAGACCCTTGAGGAAGTGGCTGTAGAGAGTCAGAGCAGTGGCTGGTGAAGGTTCAGTGGGACTGCAGGTGGCAAGCAGCTGGCCTCTTCCCTTCCCCCCATCTAGCTTTCTGCTAGTACCATTGGCCAGGCCCACTTGGAAATTAGCCTGAGAGCTTGAAGAATGAGTGTCCTGAAATCTGGAGCAGAGCAAAAATAAGCAAATGACAGCCACAGAGAGGAAAATATGACTTATCCAGGACCACCAAGCCCATGAGAGGTGGATCCAGGACTTGAATTGAGGCCTCTACCTTTTACACTTCTCCTGGCTGCCTCCTAACCCTTTACCTTGTCCAGCAAAGGATTCTCTCAGCTCTTTATTCTACTTATTATACCATGTTTTCTAGAGCTTTTCTGACCTTTTCAAGCCTCAAACTTTACCGTAAACCTAACCTCTTTCTGCAGTGGACCTGGTTCCTATGTCTTCATATGGCCTCAAGTCCATGTGACGTCATTCCTTTGACATCCACCCACTTACTTCTTTCCTGTACCCACTCTTAGTGCCTTTTCCTAGTCTGAATGAGAATGCTCCATCCACCCTGTATCAATCAGAGTTCAATCAGGGAGGCTGAAACTATGAGTGTTATGGAATAAAAAATGTATTTCAGGAATAGCACATTCTATAACTGTGGGAGAAACTAGGAAGTAAGGGACAGAATGGGACAGTTTGGAGGATCAATTAAAGTCACCAAAAAGTGTAATACTTTATGCAATAAAAAAAGAAAAAAATAAATAAACTCACCAACAAGCATCCATGAAATATGCAAAAGTCTTTGAAGGCCATTGTTGCTGCATCTGGTCGTGGGTCTGAAGTTGATGATGGTGAGCCAGGCCAGGCAGGGCAGAAAGAAGAGCCAACACAGAGCTGAGGACAATAAAGGCAAGCTGGAATTTTCTGATGTTTCTGCATCTGACTCTCACTTCAAAGAGTGAAGACGAGCTGGAGTAATGTTTGAGGAACTTTGAGATATTGCAGAACATATATCTCTCTGCCCAGCTCTGCTACAAGGACATGTTACTTTGGACAAGTCACTCTCTTCTTCTGGGCACAGTATGACCTCCTGTAAACTGGGAGGGGCTGGAGAGACTTGCTGCTCTCTTAGGTCTCTTCCTTCTTTAACTTCCCAGTTAAAATCCAGACTGTTACTGTACATGCATTACTTCTGCTGGTCTTCTTATGTCCAAGAGGTTGGTGCTCTTGTCCTGCCAGTGTGACTCATCTTCAAACATCCGAGGGTCATAAGAAAGGACAAAGCTGGCCAGGAAAGACAAAGACCTGGAGCACTGCTTGGAGCTCATATGTAAGAAGTCAGCAGAGGAAAGGAGAAACCAGCAGGTATTCCATGGCTAGAAGCAGGCAGGTCCATTCACTTGACAGACACTTAAGAAGCACCTACTGTGTGTGATACAACCTGGGCTTGTTAACACCTTCTGTGAGGTGTTAGGATTGGTGCTAGGGTTCAGCAATGAAAAAACAGATGTGACCCACGCTTTGGGGGTTTAGGTGGGGGAGGCATCTCACTGAGTTTTTCATTTGCCTTTTACTAAAGTCTAGTGACAATGATCAACTTTGTTATGCCAAGAGAAAGCTGGCTGCCTTGCCTAGAATGGATTGCAGGCATAGTCTCCCTAATTTACACAGAAGGAAGTTTGGGCTTAGAAGGATTAAGACACTTATTCCAGCTAAAGACTGATCATTAGCCAGTCTGTGCTGGCTACAATCTCAGCCCTGCCCATTACCAAGTCTCTTTCTATTCATGGTATTCTTGAAGTCGTGCTAGGGGGAGAAAGGAGGGAGGGAGGGAGAGGAAGTGATGGAAATGAGGTGCCCTGGGTCAGGATGTGCCAGCTCACACTTCAAGGGCCTCTACTGTGATTCAC
>PVJC01013781.1:10484-37536 GCA_004026665.1 Murina feae
GCAGAAGAAAAGCAGCCCTTTCTCCTTTTTTTTTTTTTTTTTTTTTTTTTTGCTTTTAATGACGTCCAATCCTATCCAGTGATCTCTGCCCTCTTCCTATAGGCAGGAGAGGGGGAGGAGGAGAGAAAGGAAGCACCAAGGTAGTAAGGAGGGAGCAGGCACAGACAAAGACAAGAGATTCAGAGACAAAGGGAGGGACACTGACACACAGAGTCAGATAGAGAGAGAGGGATGGAGTGGGGGGAGGGAGCCTGCACACAGACAAACAGAAGTTGCAGAGAGAAGAGAGACTCAGAGACCGAGTGAGAGACAGAAAGGGGCAAATAGAGAAAGAACGAGTCTGAGACAGAGATTGAAAGGCAAGTAGAGAGACAGAACAGTGGGACAAAAACAGGGACAGGCAAAGATGAAGCCGCAGCAAGATAGAGAAACAGAGGCAAGAGAGAGGCAGATGAAGAAAAGAAAGGGGGGCACAGGGTGAGGGGAAGCTGGTGTCACTCAGGTCCTGAAAGGATCCACTGCGAAACTGTGTGGTGACCCAGACACAGCCCAGGCACAAGATTCTTGTCCCTTAAAGGTCTGGGGATTGGTTGTTCTGCCACTTCCCCTGTGAATTGTGTTAATCCCCTCACAAGTGGAAATTACAGCTTTGGAGAGGCATGCAGCCTGCGGCCGATACCCTTGCCGGAGAGTTCGGTGCAAGTGAGAGGAATGAAACAGGCTTTAGATTTGGGAGATGGAAAACAGCTGTGAAGGTCAGCATGCGCCAGACTCGGGCCTTATCTGCCTTGCCACCTGTCACATTTCCCAGAGAAGTTTCTCTCTCCCCCTCGGTTTCATGATTCCCCCCAAAATGCTGAAGCCCAAACTTCCATGTCCCGTGCAGTCCTCTGAGCTCTACACATAGAACATCCAAAGCACCCATCCACCTGATGTCTCACCGCCTCTCACACAAGCCACTGACACAACCCATCCTCTTCCCACCTCTTTCCCTACCTGCTCCTTCTTCTGGGTTCCTAGCCAGGCATCCCAGCCTGAAACCTGGGGACCACATACTGCTCCACCCCATATCAAATCTCTCGCCATGGCCCATGAATTTTGTCTCCTTTACTTTTCCTAATCTTGTACCTCAATTTCTGCATGCGTAACATGGAGATAACAGTGCCTACCTGATAAGTTGTTAAGATAATGAAATGAGCTAATATGTGCATTCCTGGCCTACAGTAAACCCTCGATACGTATCGCTAGTGATTAGCAGTTACAGAGCAGTTCCCTCTCTCTGTTCAGCTGCCGCAGCCCTCTCTCAGCCCACCATCGGCTCTCCTGCCTGAGCCCTGACTCTAGGCACAAGGATTCCCATCCATCCTCCACAGACACTGGGATGATCTCTCAATAGGGCAACTGTTTCCACCTTCCCCACTTAAAACCATTCACAGAGTCCAAACAAACATAAGAATGGGGTTTAAGCACCTCTTCTGGCAAAAAGGATCCTCCATGATCTGGACTTCTCTTCCTCTCTCTTCTTCCTTCCTGCCATCCCTCATCCCATCTAAAGACACATCTGTGCATGCCAGGCTGTTCTCAACCTTCCTGCTGTTGTTCCTGCTGCTGTCCCTTCTTCCTGGAGAAGTTTTCCTCCTCCATTTCCTAAGTGTCCACATGTACCAAGCATAGTAGATGTGCAAATAGTTTCTAATCTTTCCAAATAGACACTGTAACCTCCATTGTACAGAAGGAAGGGAGGCATGGCTTGTCCAAGTCACACTGTTGTAAGAGGCAGAGCCTAACCCCAAACCCAGGGCTCCACTCCCATGTCTGTACCCCCCATACTCTACCGTCAGCAGATAGTAAGAAAGTGACCTGTGGCCCTAACTGGTTTGGCTCAGTGGATAGAGCGTCAGCCTGTGGACTGAAAGGTCCCAGGTTTGATTCTGGTCAAGGGGATGTACCTTGGCTGCGGGTACATCCCCAGTAGGGCATGTGCAGGAGGCAGCTGATCGATGTTTCTCTCTCATTGATGTTTCTAACTCTCTATCTTTCTCCCTTCCTCTCTGTAAAAAATCAATAAAATATATATTTTTTTTTAAAAAATAAAGTGACCTATACCTATGGAGCAGTGACTATGTCTTAGGCCTATGTAAGCATCACTTGCATGATCTTGTTTAATCTTCTAAACTGCCCTATGAAGTAGGTGCCATTTTTCAGAGATAATTACTTTTCCCCATTTTCCAAGTCAGGAAACCAAGGTGCAGAGAAGTTGAAAAACTTGCCCAAGTGGCCAAGTGGGGAGCTGGGATAGAGAACATAGGTATCCCCTGCCACTACCCTCTTGTCCTTACATAGGCTAGAAACTGTGCTTTCCTGTACACAGGCATGTGCGTGCACACACAGATGTTTGAATACTTGCACAGGCATAAGTGACTAACAGGGTTTTGAACCTTGGTCTTCTGACTCCAGGATCTTCATTCTTTATTACCCCACGCTGCAAAAAGGATGGTGGACGTCTACATTATGGAAATACTTGGACTTCTTTGGTCTGGAGAAGATTCCAAAGAACATGTGAAGGGCTACCTAGAAAATAGATACTGGACTTGCTCTGTGGATTCTCAGAAGCAGAACTAGGGCCAAGGTAGTTAGCAGGTTTCTGCTTAGTGCAAAGAACTTTCTCAGGGCCAACATGTGCACCTTCCAGGGAAGTAGTGAGATCCACATCACTGGCACTAAGCAAGCTGACCGAGTGACTTGCTTGGACAGCATGTCAACAAAATGCAGGCATGAGACAGAAGTCCCTCCTGCCCCCAAATCTGAGAGACTATTTTGGGACAAAATGTATATTTGAGATTGCCTGATAAGACACTACATTTTGGGGGGTCAGATTTCACAAGCACTAAGTTCCTATTGAAAGGCCAAGGCCTTAGTGGACGGTTATAAGATGAAGTAGAGAGGCTGGGCCATATGTCCTCTTTGACATGAGTCCTGGATTTCTCACATCTCATCTCTCTAACAATCAGGACCAGTCATATCTTCACTGCACAGTCCCACAAGGCAGCTGGGGTCAGCATGTCCAAGGTCCCCAGGGCCACCTCGATTAGCCTGTCTCCTCCACATACTCTGGAAGAGTGCCTGTAGATGCAGGAGCCATGGCTGGAAGCAGGAAGCAGTATGTATGTAGCAGAAGTTGCAAGCCCACTTCAAGGATCCTAAGAATTCAGGCTCAAATCCAACTTTGTCTGTAACTCAAGTAAATCCCTAAACCTTTCACAGTGAAGTTCCCATCTCTGACCCCAGAGTGGCAGAGGAGATGCAACAAGGAGGAGCACAATGCTTAGGGAGCAGTGGGTGTCCAGGAAAAAGCAGACCATCCACCCTCCCTCCCACACCCCTCTCTCCTCATTCCTCTCTGCTTGCTTTTCCTTCTCCCACAGTTCCCAAGACCTGGCAGCCCACTTTAATCTTCTTGCTGGGTCAGTGGGCCCTGGTGGGCCCAACAGACTCTCTCACAATGTCAATCATCCTAACTCCCTATGGTCAGGGCTTTGAAGTTTATAGAACCCATTCCCACACATCATCACATTTAATCCCACAGGATCCTTTCCCACTAATGACCCAAGATCCTTCTCACCTTCTCCACCTTCTCACTCCACTCCCAGCAACACTCCCTGCCATCTATTCCTCAAACAAGCCAAGCCCTTAGATGATCTTGGGCCTTTGCACTTACTATTCCCTCTGCCTGGCATACAGTCCCTAACACCATTCATCTCATAGCTGTCTCCTTCTTATCACTCTGGCACCGCACCTCAAAAACTCCTTCTTTGACCCCCCAGTTTAAGGAAGATTCATCCCAGATACATTGTCACATCATCCTATTGTAGTTCTCTCAGAGCACTGATCACAATCTGCACATCTACTCTGTGTTATTTGGCTTAATTTTTGTTATAAGGCTGCCTCTTCAGAGTGCAATCTCCATGAAGAAAGGCCATCATCTCTCCTTTTCATTGTATCACAGAGCCTAGCAGAAGGAGAGCACTCAGAGAATGATGGATGGTTGAGTACATGAAGGAGCAAGTAAGTATTATCATTATCGTCCCATTTCATGGGTGAGGAAACCAGGGCTCAGAGACTTGCCCCATCTCACAGGGCTGTGTGGTTCTCTTCCAACCACCACTCGGTGCCCTTTGCTTTGCTCTAGGAAGCTGGTGACTGATCTTGACTCAGGAAGCAAATAGACCTGATCTCAGGAGAACAGCCCTAGCCCAAAGGACAGTATTTCTTATTGCCACCAAGGGCTGGGCACCGTGCCAGGTGCTTGATGTGCATGACATCACTTAATTCCTCCTCAATTCATCTCAGAAAGGAAACGGAAGCACAGGAAGGTCAAGTGCCTTTGTAACGTTGTGACCAGCCTGAGACCAGCAACCCCCAAGTCTTGGAGCCACTGTGGATGCTGCCTCCTTTCTCCATTGCCTGCTCCCTCCTTTGTCCTTTCTCGGCTCCCGCTCTTGTGACCCGCAGGCTGGTGTCAGATCATTTGAGACTCGAGAAAGCCTTTGAGTTTAAATGCAGCTGGAAATCTTAGCATCTCTGAAAGCAAAAGAGAACATGTGCTTTGAGAAGCGCCCACCTGTAATTGGCATGGCCTGGTCACAGCTCTCTCAATTTGTAACGAGGTGGAAATCCTGTTGAAGTCCCTGGAAGGCCGTCCCTGCTTAACGAGGACAGGATCCAGCCCTGGGCGGTTCTGGCCGCTTTCAAAGCTGCAGCCCAGAGCCAGTTTTAATGATCACGGAAGGAACTTCTGAGAGGGTTGTAAGAGGAGGACAGGATAATTGCACTAGAAATATATGCCATCAGGACAATGGCCCCCTGGTCCCAGTCTCTTCAGGGGGTGTGGCCTTTGAGGTCAGCTCCTCTAGCACCTGCTCTGATTCTCTCTGACTCTCTGCTCCAAGATAATCATGAAAGATAGTATAATCCCCCCACCATCACCACCACCACCACCATCTCACAGACTCTACCTCTCATCCCCATGAAGCCGCAGAAGAAAATGATTCATAGCGGCCAAATTTAATGAAAATACCATGAGTTTGGGAGTAGAAAGCTTGACCATGCTCCTCACCAGCTGTGTGACCTTAAAAAGTTATTTAACCTCTAGATCCATTTTCTCAGCTGGATAAACAATATTAAGTGACACCTACCTGATGGTCTACCTACAATGCCAGTGAAAGTGCCTGACACAGGGCAGGTGTGCTAAGGAGATCACTGCTAGCAGCAGAGGAAGAGAACTGTGAGCTTTTGCCTAGTGTTACTGTCCAGCTCTAGTCTCCAGAAATGCATCCATACTTGCACGACAAAAGTATTCATATCTAAGTGCTCCCGTGTCCTCCCTCCTCTCCTCTCCTACCTTCCTGCTAAAGAGGATGTTCCCTTTGTATATTCAATTTCTCTGTCCCACCCCCCCAGGAAGACTTCTGTCTTTGTGAGATTTCTCTGCTATGAATCTGAGAGAGTGGTTATGTTAAACACCACTGGGTCCCTGAGGTCTATAGTCACCTTCCACCTCTTTTCTGTCCACTAGAAATGTAAACTCCATGATGAGTTTTAGTCTTAGTCTGTTTCGTTCACAGCCATATCCTGACACCAACTATAATCCAAGCACATTGATATATTTGTTAGCATCAATGTATATTTCATAAATAAAGAAAGATGAATGAATCCCCACCACGTGGTTCTCAGCCAGGGGTGATGTTGCCCCTTTCCCCAGGGGATTTTTGGTCCTACCAGATGTCCCTGTTTCTACTCTCATCCACTAAAATCCACTCTCCCAGAAGCAGCCACAGTAATTGAAAGGTTTAATCCGACCCCAAGCCAATAAGTTGACCAAGACAAGCAGGGTAAAAGCGAAAGATCGCATTTATTAATTGCCCTCGGGTGAGGTTCCTAGGTCGGGGGAGAAACGGGCCAGGGAAGTCACCGACACAAACCTGGTAAAGCTTTTTTATGCTGCTGTTGGGCCAATCAGGTCTGTCTGTGGTAGATGGTGGAGAGGGGGGGTTGATTTAAGTTCAAGAGGGGAGTTTGTACAACTGCATCTTGGCCATCCTGAGAAATTCCAGATGGCCGTTGGCCGTTAAGGAGGGTGTTTTTAAGGTGCCGGTTTTATCTCGGCTGCAGTTTGGCCTTGGGCTGTTTGTTTGGCTCAGTGGGTGGAATCTTGAAGGTTCCTTGTCTGCCCAGCCCTCAGACTTTACAGTAATGGTTGAGAAATCAAGTCAGTTCCCTACTAAAAACCTTTCCAAACACATAGGGCTTCCAAGTGCCCTCTGAAGAATATCCAAACTTCTCACTGTTACAAAGCCCTACATGATCCATCCTTCACCAGCTTCTCGGTCTTCCATTCCTGACAGTTGCCTCCTCACTCACTGAGCTCCACCCACCTGACATTCTGTATCTCTAACTTGATGGTTCTCAAAGTGTGGTCCTTGATCCAAGTTAGACATGCAAATTTTTCAGCCCCGCCCCAGACATACTGAACAGAAACTCCTGGGATAGGACTAGCAATCTGTGGTTTAATAAGCCCTCCAGGTGATTCTGATGATGCTGAATTTGAGACCCAATGACCTAACAGAGAGGTTCATCCCTACCTCAGGAACTTTGCACTTGCTCTTGTTCTTCTCTTTGTCTAGAATATTCTTCTTCCATATCTTCATGTGATTAAATCCTTATCATTCAAGTCTCGCCTCAGTTGATACTTCCTCACATAAGCCTTCCCTAGACAGTCTTGCATTGTCCTCTGATTCAAGTTAATATCACATTACTTCATTACAGGCAGTATTTTATTAGATTATAATAGTCATTTATTGTATTTATTTTCTCTCTCCTCCACTACAATGTAAGCTTCATTAGAGAGCAGGGATACTGTCTGTGTTGTTCATTGCTCTATCCTGGGTATTCTGAGCAATGCCTGTCAAAATATTTATTAAAGGAATGAATAAATGGAAAATGTAGTTAATGATGAGCAGAAGAGAAACAAAAAGAGAAACAAAAGGGGATATCAATTTATATTATAATGAGAAGTAAGGGCAAGGTAAGAAAGAAAAAATAATCAAACTATTTAAGGTATTTAAGAATTTTGGCTTTGCCCAACCGGCATGGCTCAGTGGTTGAGTATCAACCTGTGAATCAGGAGGTCACTGCTCAATTCCCAGTCAGGGCACATGACCAGATTGCGGGCTCAATCCTCCATGTGGGGAGTGCAGGAGGCAGCCAATCAATGGTTCTCTCTCAACATTATTGCTTCTATCTCTCTCGCCCTCCCTTCTGCTCTGAAATCAATTTAAAAATAATAATAAATTTTTAAAAAAGAATTTTGGTTTTGAAGAGATGAAAGGAGTATGGAGTTGAGAAGGATAAAAAGGAGTCTTGAGAAGTGTTGCTGTGGGTGTTACAAGACACACAGTAGAAACTCAATCCTCTCAGAGCCTTGGACCTGTACTCCATTGAGTGTGACCTCATGTGGAGTGATATGGGGCTGTGGGAACTTCCTGTATTCATTCAATACACATAGAAGTCCCTCTAAAGCCATGTCCTGGGAAGAACACAGAAGAATTAGACTCAAATCTTGTCTTTTTAAGTAGCTTAAAGTGTAACATGAGAACTAAGACATACGCAGAAGTAATCACGTGAAAAGGTGGACAATGCTAAGAAAGGAAGCATATTCATCTGCTCCCTCCTCAGTGAAGCATCGCCTAGGTGCTTTACATAAAGTACATCATGTGATACCCACAGACACTGTTAGTAAGTAGCCCCATTTTACAGATGATAAAAATAGCATTTGTTGAGCATCTGGTCTGTTTTAAGTTAAATGCTTTCTAAAACGTGTTACTGAATTCTTGTAACACTCTTAGGAGGTATTTATACCAGAGTTCCCTTTGCACCAATGAGATTAAGCCCCAGAGAGCTGAGAAGATTTATACAGATGATAGAGCACCAATGCTCAAAAGGAAAAAGAAACAAAAACCTAGGGAGCCCTATTCCCCCTGGATGCTGTGCAGAGGCCATTTTCAGCTTTACACAAGGAAGACCTTGTCAACCAGGGTCTGACCATGCAATGGCTTATCTCCTGAGATGGTGAGCTTTCTGTTGCCTTATGCATTCAAATGGAAGCCAGACCACCATTTGTCTGGGCTAATGTAGTGATTTCTTGGAGAGAGGGATATTAAACTGGTGACTTCTATACTTCAGGACATAGATCCCATGATTCTATTCTTAGATTCATGGCTTTGGAACAGTTCTCTCTCTAGATCTCATTTTCATGTCACTGGATTATATGACTGTCAAGGTTCCTTCCAGACCTTGCATTCAAAGGTTCTCAGGGTAGGTTGTAAAGGAGGCCAAAGCTACTGAGCTCTGGCCAGATGTTCAGCAACCTTCAGTGAAGGTCCTGTTCAAGCCAAGAGATCTGGGAGCTTTGAAACTGTACTTCCTTTCCAGTTTTGCCTGCAGCTGCCCACAAGCAAAACCATATTGTGAAAAATTTCAGGCAGCAAAATACTGGTTTGATGAAAAAGTCTTTTGGAGCCATTCCCATAGCTAACTTGGGAAACTGTACTTCCCCGCACACCACCTCCATTCCCATACCATCACCCTCCCCAACCCCCAAAAAGCCTCATTTGATTAGAATTCCAGTTATACTCCAGCAATCTCAGGTCCCTGGAATTCCATTACCCCATGACAAGAGTGATTGGACTTTCTCCTTCTGAGCATCACCTGCCTCTCTACTTCATCAGCATGCTGGCTGGGCTCTGGGCCCACTGGCCCTGAGAAGGAATTGAAAAGATGCCACAAAACTTTATGAAATCATATGCAAGATCTATAAGAATGCTTTCTGCTGGGGACGGAGAGCTTTTATTTTTGCAATAAGTCACTTCAGATAACAATTTTACAGTCTGTTAAGGTCCTGGGATAGAATTTAGGATTCTGGGAATTGTTCCTTCTTCCTCACTTGGCCCTTTCTTTTGCCTTCCCTCACCGCCCTCTTCTGGAGGATCCAGGAAAGGAGGCAGAAGGAGAGGGATCTGAACTGATTACCTAATGCCCACAATTCCCCAACAGGACTGCAGTTTGTATCTTTGAAGCACTTTACCCATCATGTCATGTGATCCTCATGAAGAGGCTGCAAATAGGCTGAACAAGTATTAGTGGTCCCATTTTCCAGAAGAGGACATTGAGGCTCTTAATAGAGCCAGTATTCATAGTCATTTCTTCTGACTCCAAGTCAAAAGCCCTTTCCAATGCAATACAATAGCCCACTAGTTACTGTATGAATTCATTTCTATTTCTAAGTTCAGGAGGGGACCCATGTTGGGAGGGCTGAACTCCTTAAATGAGAGTCCAAGAATTTAAAAGTAATTGTCTTGTGATAATGGTGGACTCTTCTCCTTCCTAATCCCACAGGCACCAACCAGCAAATTGAGATGGTAAACCTATTAGCCAAACACTTGTGACTTTTAATCCACCTTAGGATTTTAATCCACCTTTTGCCTAAAGGGGAAAATTACAGAGTTCAAAATTATAGAAATTCAAAGAAAACTTGGAGACTACCTAATCCTACACTCTAAATGATGCAATAATGGGCTCTAGACTACACTATATCCCTCAGGCCTCTGCTCTAATAATTCCAGTCATGGGATCTCATTTCCCTTTCTTATTCCATTCATTCTTCCATTTTCTTGCCTTTTTTTTTTATCTAAACAACAGATATTTCCTGGACATGCATGCTGTTAAGTCTTGTGAATACAATCCTGGATATCACATATTCAAATAGTAGTGGTTAGGAGAAAGTCCTGAAGGCAGACTGCCTGGATTCAAATTCTAGCTCCATCACTTACTTGCCATATAACCTTGGGCAATTAACTTAACTTCTCCTTGGCTCACTTTCCCTGTATATAAAATCAAGATAAAAATACTTACTATCAACCTGACACATTGTGAGCACTGAATACACAGGAACTAGTAGCATGGATAAAGAAATAGGCATCTACAGTACATGAGGTATGTGTGAGAAAGCTGTGGGGACATCTAATCCATTGGGTCAGGCGGCCAGGAAAGGCACCTCTAAGTGAAACGTTAGAGCCAACAGTTGTCCAAGCAAAGAAGGAGAAGACCATTTCAGGAAGAAGCAATGGAACAGCAGATGCTGTCATGTATAGACAGGAAGCCTAGATTGTTCAGAGAATGGTAAGCATTCAGTGTACCTGGAGCAGAGAGGACATGGCAGGGATGTGAGCTAGCCATTTAGGTTTCAGAGAGCACCATGATGGGAAAGTCCTTTCTATGTCTGAATGTCTGGCATGGCACTTAGAGACTTCTGCAGTTTGGCCCCAACTTATTTTTGCAATTTTATAAATTCTGTACCATTCACAAGTCTATCAAGAAGTACACTTTCTGCACCTAAGTCTTTGCTTATGCTGTTTCCCTTGCCAGGGGTGTTACCAATAGTGGACATTGGGGGTTCAGATTTTCTCAGGACTCCATGCCATCTTTTACTAAAAACTCCTCTTTCTTATGAGACTCCTGTGGTGTGAGTCAGGTGTACTCGCCCTAATCTAACCCAACCTCTACACTATGTCCCAGGAAGAATTGCACACTCTCTGGACATAGTGATGGTTTCAAGGATGGACGTATAAATCAAGCCAAGCCTTCCAGAGCCTTCATTCCCTTGGTGTTGCTAAACTGGAAAGATATGTATTTATACCTGCCAGACCATCTTGCATGACCCTCAAAAGAAAACATTCTGAGGAATAATGTCAACCAGGGAAAAGCAGAGCCTAAGCATGGCAAGTGAGGCAGAGTCAAGATACTATCATTTGAGCCTCTAAGGCAGTGGTTCTCAACCTTCCTAATGCTGTGCCCTTTAATACAGTTCCTCATGTTGTGGTGACCCCCAACCATAAAATTACTTTTGTTGCTACTTCATAACTTTAATTTTGCTACTGTTGTGAATCATAATATAAATATCTGATATGCAGGATATATTTAGGTGACCCCTGTGAAAGGGTCATTTGACCCCCAAAGGGGTCACGACCCACAGGTTGAGAACCGCTGCTAAATGAAGACCTGCCTAGAACCAGCCACACTCTGGTCTCCCCAGTTATGTGAGCCCATACTTTCTCTCTTTTTTCTTAAACTCCTTTGAAAAGGTTTTTGTCACTTCCAAAGAAAAAGTGTCCTGACTAAATCACTTTCTGACCCCTTTGACAACTGTCACAGCTTGGCACACTTACCAACTCTTCCCTGATCATCTCATGAAGCACTCAGGTGTAAGGCAGCCAACTGGTATTTATCACATCCCACCTTCCATATTAGAATGGGTATATGCATCCTATTTAGCATCTGAGAAGGAAACTTGTAGGCAGGCAGCCTTCTATCCCCAGGGCATGTGTTATGGTATCCACTATGAAGCAGATGCTCAATGAATGCTTGTGCCAAAAAAGAAAAGGAATATGAAAGAACATTGGACGTGATCTAGTATTTCTAAATGGGTATCCTTGGAAAATCTACCCATTTACCATAAACTCCATTTCTACCCTTCATATATAAAATAGGGGTAATATTGATTAATGTCATTTAAGGATGGGCTAAAAGAACACATGCTACATATTCATAATTGCCAAAACTTGGAAGCAACCAAGATGTCCTTTAGTAAGTGAATGAACCGTGGTATACCCAGACAATGGAATATCGTTGAGTACCAAAATAAATGAGTTATCAAGCCATGAAAAGACATGGGTGACACTTAAATGCATGTTACTATGTGGAAAAGTCAATCTGAAAAGGCCACATACTGTATGATTCCAACTATATGACATTCTGGAAAGGGTAAAACTATGGAGACACAAAAATATCAGTGGTTTTGACAACAAAGGGTGGAAAAGAGGGAGAAAAAAGCAGAGTGCAGAGGCTTTTTTGGGCAGTGAAAATGATCTGCATGGTATTATAATAATAGTTGTATATCATTATATGTTTGCCCAAACCCATAAATGTACAACACCAAGAGTGAACCCTAAAGTAAACTGTGACATTTGAGTGGTTATGATGTGTCAATGTTGGTTCATCTTTTGTTTAAAAAAATGCCATTTTGGTGAGTAATGTCGATAATTGGAGAGTATAGGGGCAAGGAAATCACTGTACCTTCCTCTCAATTGTGTGGTAAACTTAAACTGCTCTAAAAATAAAACCTTAAAAATATAAAATGTTAAATGCTATTCAAATATTTAAAAAAAGAATGCATACTTGGTAAAATGTAGAGGCACCTTTAAGCAAGATAAAGCTTCTCTCCCTAATGCTAGTCAAGAAGTAAGCAAGGAAGAGGGGGAAGTAAGAAATTTGAACTGGATTCCGAGTTCAAAACATCTCTAAGATTAATGATCTATGTGACAAGTCAGTTATCCTTCCTGAATCTCTATTACTCATTTAATAAATGAGGAGAGGATTACGTGAGTTGGGGGGGGGGGGGGTTCCTATGTTTCTATGATGTGATAACATCATTCCTAATAGCTTAGCAGTTGGCATATCAAACTCTCCCACAGGTCAATGGAGGCAAGATGTTAGTCCAGGAGTCTGAAGATGAGCAGCGTTCCCCCTTGTTATCCCTTCCTGTCAGTATAATCTCTTAACTGAGGGATTAAATTTGACAGGCACCATGCTAGGCAATTATCACCCATTATCTCATTATTCTTAAACATAACTCTATGGGGTCGGATCTATTCTTTCCTTTCCTTTCTATAAACAGAGAAACTGAGGCACAGAAACATTAAGTAATTTGTCTGAGCCTGACAGCTAATAAACGGCAATGCTGTCATTCAAACCTGGGCAGTCTGCTTCCAAAGCCCATGTTCTTAATCATTGCACTGCATTGCCTCACTGTGATTCCAACCCTGTCCCTTGACAAAGGCAGAGAGAGAGAGAGAGAGAGAGAGAGAGAGAGAGAGAGAGAGAGAGCGCTCTGTGTTTGCTCCAACGGCCTCTGCAGTCCCTACTATGCCAACAGTCCAGGGTGCTGGCGGCCTGTGTTCAGCGGGTATGCCATGCTGCTAATGGAAGAAAATGTAATTATAGAGCATAATTACAGTGTATCGCATTCTGTAATTACACTGACAGTATTTAATATGGAACATATTCTGAAGCTAAATGGAATGGAAACACCCCCCAAACAGAATAGAGCCAGAGCTGCTAAGAACCTGTCTCTTGACATTATGGAATCTTAGGGCCTCTACATCACGTTCCCCATCTTAATGGAAAATACCATCGTCCACCCAATGGCCCACACCCAGACTTAATGCTCTCTGGCCTCATCCCCAAATCCCACAGACATTACCTCTCAAATCTTCCATGTCCCCTCCAACTCCACTGCTTCTTTCCTACTTTGGAAACTGTTATCTTTCCCCTACTCTATTTTTATAGCTTTCCAGCTGGTCTTTTGGCTTCTCAAGATACCCTATAGGTCACCATCCACTTTGTAGATAAGAAAATCAACACGGGATGCAAATCTGATCGTGGCACTTCCTTGCTTAAAACTTGTCAGCAGCGGCTTATTGCTGAGTCCAAGCACCTTTACTCGGCACACTGAGTCTTGGTGACCTGGCCATTGCCCTCATCCAGACCTCACCTCCAGACACCTACCCACACCCCTATACTCTAGCCATTCTGAACTTCCCATGCAGATTCTGGATTCTCATTTCTTCCCATGTTTGTGCATGTTATCCTCTGCCTGGAGTTCTTTCCTTTCTCATCTTCCCTAATTCATCTTCCTCTAAAAGACTCCCCGACCCTGCAACTGAGCTGAGTAGCACTGATATGTGTTCCTTTAGCATCTTCTAGCAGAAGACTCACCCCACTGTGTCCTAATTGTCTGTTTTCTTCTGTCTCCCCATTAAGACTAGGAGCACTTGTGCACAAGAACTATATCTAGTCTTGATTTTGTTTTCATTTCTATATCCTTAATGCCTAGATAATACCTGGCATAGAATAAGTGTTCCATGTGTCATGAATGAATGAATGGCATATTCAAAGAACCATGTACAAACAGAAATGCTGTATTTCTGTGACAAGCTATAATTCTATAGAATTACAAGTTACAAATTGAGAAAACTTTTAGATTTTCCTTTCATTTTAACTATGAATAAAGAGGGCACAAAGCAGTGAAGAAACTTAACTAAGGTTGCACAGCAAGTATGAGTAGTCTAGGAAGGAAAAGAGTTCTTTCAAGTTCAAGTTCAACACTATTCCATAGTAAAAGGTTTGCCTACTTACAGCCAAAGATCTAGGCTATGGGAAAGAGGTGTCTGAAAGATGTAAAATGCTAACAGCAGAAAATATTTGGGTAAACAATTAGTGTCAATATTGTGTGAGTTGTAGTACTTGACATCACCTTTATGCTTTTCCTTACCTAGGTTTCAGTAAAGAAAAGAAATCCATTTCCCACTTAGGTGCAGGCTCCACTGGGCTTTCTGACTGTCTCTGGCTCCCTTCAGACACATGCAAATGGTGGGGAAGAAACAAAATTAAAGGAAGCAGATGCAGAAATCATATCTCTATCTCATCTGAAAAGATGACTGCATTCAAGAATCTGTTTCTTTAGAATCCTAAATAACTACTTGCATTTGTGAAATACCTGAGAGACCAAAAAAATTCAAGAAGTAAATTTGCACCACACTGGGCTCTCTCTTCCTCCCCACCTGTTCCTTAATTTAATCACCCAGCAATTATGAGTTGAGCACCAACTGTGTGCCAGGTACTAGGATCACAGCAGCAAGCAAAACACAATCCCTGCCCTCACTGAGTCTCCGTTTCAGAGGCTGGGTTGCCTGCTGATAAAGCACCTGCCACAGCAGCCAGGTAGCCTGGATCCTAATCTCAGCTCTGTCCCCAACTGCTTGTTGAATTTGGGCAAGTCACTAGACTTCTTAATCTATTAAATGGGGGTAGTTAGACCTCTCTCCTAGTTTAATTTTGAGGGGGGAAAAATGAGGCAGTACAAGTGACGTGCTTAGAACGGTGCGTGATGCATCAGCCTCTCTGACATTCTGTGTTCCACCGAGGTGCCCTCAGAGGGAGGCAGAATGCTCAACAGTGAGGGTTCAGCAAGGAGGTGGTCCCACCCTCTTGCTTACAGATAGGGAAATGGCGTCTCAGAGAAGACAAGCCGTGTGTCCCATGTCCCACGTTATATTGGTGTCAGAGCCTGTGGTATGTTGATCCAAGGCCATCCCTCTGTGGGTGACCTGAGAGCTCTGGCCTGGCACTGCTGGTCACACAGATCCAGGTCAAGCTCTGTACCTCACTTGGCAAAGCTGCTACCAAGGCATTTCATTTCACCACTTTGCATCTCCATTGTTCCACCTGGAGAGGGATATGCTGCTGCTGCTGCTACTGCTGCTGCTGCTGCTGCTGCTGCTGCTGCTGCTGCTGCTGCTGCTAAAGATGATGAGGGGGATCACAGTATTAAAATAATAGTACTAAGTTCTTCCCTCACAGTTGGGATGCTTTAATAAGATACCTGGTGTGATAAAGGTGAAGTGCCTGTGAAGGGCTGCACTGTCCCGCACTGTAGCCACTAACTGCAGGTGGCCATGAGTACTTGAAAGGTGGCTGGTGAGACTGGGGAACTAAATCCTTCAATGTAGTTCAATTGCATCTAAGTTTAAAACTGAATACTCAATTCAGTTATTAGCAAACTTCCAAGTACGTATAACTCAGGGATGTGAATCTACTTTTTTTAACTGTCTATTTTATGAAATCTTAATATAGATAAAGTGTTTCTGATGAAAATTTAGTGTCCAAATTAAAATGCAGAAGGATAAAATACATGCAGGATTTCAAAGACTTATATAAAGTATCACAATTTTTATACTGGTTATATATTGGCGTGATAATTTTTTGGATATATTAAGTTAAATAAAATTTATTTTCAAAATAAGTTTCAGCTGCTTCTTTAATGTAAAATTCTGATTAGCTCACATGCTGTGTCATAGTAAAGAGTCACACACATTCAAGGGCTAGCCTCCTTCCTCTCCTTGCTTTCTGGTGGTTCCTAAGGGTACTGGCTGGGAAGGTAAACCAGTGATAATCAGGGCTGCTTATGTTAACAACAAAATAAAAGAGGGAGGAATACTATGAATACTCACAGGCTCTGGGGGAAGCTGAAGTGGCAGACCCAGGGCAGATGTAGGGTGCAGGATGCAAAGGTGGTCCCTGACTCCTGGATGCAGGTATCAAACTATTCCTTTTTATTGTTATTAATCCTCACCTGAGAATATTTTTCCATTGATTTTTAGAGTGAGTGTAAGGGAAGGAAAGCGACACAGAGAGAGAAACATTGATGTGTCTGATGTGAGAGTCACATCGATTGCTTGCCTCCTGCACACTCCCCACCCAGGGCCAGGGATCAAGCCTGCAACTGAGGTACATGCCCTTGACCAGAATTGAATCCAGGGCCCTTCAGTCCCATGGTCCAATGCTCTGAGCAAATACTGAGCTCAATATTGGGCAAAACCGGCTAGGGTGGTATGGAACTATTTCAATCTCTATGTCACATGCTCCAGATTCTGGGGAAAGAGAATCTAATTGCCTAAGTTTCACTTGCCAGCCCATTGTCTGGGGAGGTTAGGGGAAGGGAGGGTGCTTTGATGGACGGATCCCTAAGATAGTACCTAGTGCAGAAGTCTCAGTTCACCAGAGGAAAGTCAGGGTGCTGGGGCTAGAGGGGGAAAATGAATCCTGGGCAGGCACAAGCCACAGGCGCCACCTAGCACAGGAGCCTGGGTGCAGGTAGATCCAAGAAGGTGTAACAGGAATGAAGTTTCTGTTCTGACACTAAATTGCTGTGGCCTTGGATGACTTAACTCTGCCTCTTCAGGCCTCCATGTCCTCCATCAGAAAATGGGGAAGAATGCACGTGCTGGATACCCTCCACTATAGAACTGTCACAACTGTGTCAACTCCTGCTGATCTCAAGTCTGGCTCTGTGCCCTCTCAGAGGGGGAAAACTCACTTCTGGCTGCAGCTCCCCTCCCATCCCACCCCACTCTGCTCCCCCACCCCTACCCGGTGCATGGCACTGCAATTCTGCCACTTTCTCCTCAGTGCTGGAGACCCTTTGCCACTTTCTTGCTCTCCTACCCTCCCTAATAGCTTTGCTGCAAAATAAAAAGATCTGGCATGTTCAGAGAAAGCTCTTCAGTCTAATTGATCAGGAATTGCTAATTCAGCAAAACTAAAGTCTAGAGAAGAGAACTGAGTTCCTTGCAAGATCTCTCTTGTTAAAAAGGGAGGAATGGCTTAGAGCTTTATACAAACCCATTATATTAGCTTATTCGTCATAGCTTCCTCCTCCGCTTGCAACAGTGCTGCTTCAGAAGAGAGACCAGCAACAAGAAGGATCTCAGAGAACTGGGTTTGAATTTCACTTATGCATGCATGCACTCATTCATTTATTCAACACAATGTAGGAAGACAGACATTATTAAGACCTAGTCTTTGTCATCCAGGAGCTCAGCAATAAAACAGAGGCAAGAACAGATCATCAGCACTATCTGGTTTGGCTCAGTGGATAGAGCATCGGACTGCAGACTGAAAGGTCCCAGTTTCTATTCAGGTCAAGGGCACATGCCTGGGTTGAGGCTTGATCCCCAGTAGAAAGCATGTGGGAGACAGCCAATCGATGATTTTCTCTCATCATTGATGTTTCTCTCTCTCTCCCCCTCTCCCTTCCTCTCTGAAATCCATAATTTTTTTTAAGAGCATATCTTTAGAAAGATAGAGGAGGAACCACCAAACTCAACCTGGCAAACTTAGTTGAGGAAGGAAACCTGTATTCTATTCCCAGATCTGCCTGTTTGTTCTTAGATCTCCTCCCTGGCCCCTTCTCTGTTTCTTTCTGTATGTCAGAAACTACAGTTTCAGGCTCCTTTAAGTACTGGCTTCCTAGTAGGTGTAGCCATGGAGATATTCATAGGCCATTATGCTCATAGAAGACCAGAGGGTGGGAGAAAGAGTAAAGCCAGGGTATTTCTTCCTCTCTTGCTCTACCTCAAGTGCTGTGTCTTGCAGCTGCTATGTATCCAACTCAGATCTTGCTGGGTTCCAAGGTGTGAAGATTCTAAGGTTCCCAGGGTCCAAAGGTTCTAGCTCCTACCGAGTGGCTGCCGATGTCGGATAACTCCACCTCCTCCATGGGCCTGCTAGTCTCCACAGAAAAGTAGCAGCTATCTGCTTTGGATGATTTCTAGGTTGCCTCTCCATCCCATTTGGCTTCTGGGTCTTTTCCCATTTAAAAGCACTCCCTTTTCCAGCCAGTGTGTCTCAGTGGTTGAGTGTCGACCTATAAACCAGCAGGTCATGGTTCGCTTCTCAATCTCCAGTAGGGGATGTACAGGAGGCAGCAGATTAATGATTCTCATCACTGATGTTTCTATCTCTTTCTCCCTCTCCCTTCCTCTCTGAAATCAATAAAAATATTTTTAAAAAATAAATAAAAGCACTCCCTAGAGTGGCTTTACTATCTAACCCTGATTAATACCCCAGGTGAGTTATTTCACTAGTAGAATGAAGCCAGTAAATGACCTCCAAGACATCTACTTTTAGCATTCAAGTAATTTTTGGTCAAACAATTTCAGAGTTGGTCACACCTACCTCTTCTTGCAGACTTACATCTGGCCTCACCTTCGCCCTTCTCCTGTTTCCACATCCATCCCTGGCTCTTCTCCTCTCCTGTGACTTGGAACAACAAACTCACTACCCTGGTATACCACACAACTTCCTGGTGGCTTCCTGTTCCACACCCCATTTACCCTAATCCCTGAAAGAAAGCCAGAAACCTCTCTCTTTCAAGAGCTGCAAAGTAAGATGCCAAGGTGTGAATTCTTACTTCTGACTCACAATCCCGTCACACCTAACATACCCAGTCAGGCCAATCATTCAGATTCCAAAGACACTGACATTCCTCTCCACCATTTACAAGCAAAGCAATAATGCTCTAATTATGTGTCTATTATTGCCATCATCATAATGCACCCACATGGATGGTGGCAGCAAGGCTAAGTTAATATATTCATTAGGAACAATCACAAGCAACATGACATTAATACCTCTAATAACACCTAATTGGGCTTAATTACAATGTGATGCCTAATATATTGTGATGAATTTATTCCCTAAGTATTTACATATTTGTAGTTAAGTAATTAGCATTCCACCCATACATAGCTCCTCAAAAGTCCACTCAAGCTCTGGAGCAGAAGAGAGACTAGACACACCAGCCTGACTGAAAGGTCCTAGAAAAAACAATGATCCTAATTTGTGCAGACATATATATGTCCCATCTTTCTTAAAGGCAGTGTGAACAAGTTCCACCGGGAAGGCGTTGGGAGGAAATGGTGGCATGAGAGAGGTTTGCTCCTCTCAACTTCAAGAGTCTGACAGAGATAAGGAATTTTCATGCTGGGGCATTGCCTTGTTTGTCAACACAGAGAGCTCTGTGATCCGCCCTGGGTGACAGACTTAAAGGTGGACATTCACACACTGGGGGAGGGTGCTCCCACTACAGGAGCACACCCAAAGGTGCAGCTGAAAGTGCTCAGCATGTTTAACCACAGAGAACAGCCCCTGAGATAGGAGAGCTGTCATCCCAGATGGGAAGGGCCAGCATGGGGTAGCAGGAACAGACTGAAGTGGACAGCAGCGTAGACCTTGAAGTCAAGGAGCAATATCTGAATTCCATTTACTACCCACATGACCTTGGGGCAAATACAGTGTTTCTAGGCCTCCATTTCCTCTTTGAATTATATTAATTTTATCTTTAAAAGAGGAGATTGTGCCTGATATCTGGGATTATGGAATCCTCAGCCTACCTGCCTCATGGAACAAAGGTTCAGCGGCCCAGGCACTAGGACCAGACTTCACTGTTTACCTATTCTCACCCCCTGACAAAAGATGATGTGGGCAAGTCATTGGATCTCTGTAAGCCTCACATTTCTCACCTAAACAATAATAATAACTATCACACCTAGCACACAGGTTGTCCTGAGAGCTGAATGAATGATATAATTCATGTAAAGTGCTTGGAGTGCATGGCACATAGTAAGCACTTAATGATAGCTGTTATTATTACTACTGTGGCCACCGCTTTTGATCAAGGTTCAGCTTTAGAGGAAAATATTCACCTTAGCAAGCTGAAGCAGAAATGGATTTTATTATAATGATTAAATAGCCAAGAGGGTTATTGAGTGCTGAGGACAAATTCAAGGTTGAATTTTTTTTTTTTGGGGGGGGGTACCCAAAGCTATGCCATAGGCCCCAGGAAAGTTGCTGCCTCTTCTACCACCAGGAAGCCACCAGCTTCTGGTCTTTCATTTCCTACTTATGTTGCATTCTGCCTACATCATCAGAGTTGTCAGTCTCAATGGAAGGGGCCTTTAAATCTCTCGTTTGGGAGAAATAGATCTTATTTGATATGATGCAGAACCTATGCACAGCAGCCCGACGACACAGCCCTTCTGCACCATTATTGAACAAGTTATAGAGCTTACTTAGCAGCACTGCTAAACCTCCACAGTCCAACATCATTACATTTCCACAGACCCCACAGAAGGAAGTTAAAAGGAGGCTGAGCAGTCCAAAGTGGAATGACTGCCTATTACTGGGATGATTCTTTGTGTTCTCTTGTGCCTGCGCCCTCTCTAGCTCTCCCACACACAATAGCTCCTCTACAAAACTGGGAAAGGGATATTGCTTCAGCATCTGAGATAAACACACAATCTTTACCACTAGATTCATTCCCCAAATCACATCCCTTCTGTTTAAGTAATCTAGAGAAAAACCTGGAGTAGTCTCTGTTTTCTAGCTGGACCTTGACTTATAATAGAGAGAATAAGACTGGAGATAAAGAGGCAAGTTAGGAGCTGGGCAATTGTCTTGAGAGGAAAGGATGGAGGTGCAAAACTAAGATAGCAGCAGTGGGGACGAAGATGAGCGAATGGGAGTCAAGAAGCATTTTAGAAACAGTAGGACTTGGTAACCAGTCTAATATTAAAATTGAGGAAGAAAGAATCATTTGTGATGAAACCTAAACCTCTGGCTTGAGGAGCACAGCGAAGATGATGATGTCCCTCAGAGACAGGATGTGGGTGGCAAATACAGTTGGGAGGGGTTTTTATTTTTATTTTGTTTTTTTTTTCTTTATTGATTAAGGTATTACATGTGTCCTTATCCCGCCATTCATTTCCAGGATGTTTTTAATGTATTCTTTGATCTCTTTGGTAATCCAATCATTGTTTAATAGCATGCTATTCAGCTTCCAAGTGTTTGAATTTTTTGGATTGTTTTTATTGTAGTTTATTTCTAATTTTATGCCACTGTGGTCTGAGAAAATGCTTGATATGATTTCAATCTTCTTGAATTTGGGGAGACTTTGCCTGTGACCTAATATGTGGTCTATCTTTGAAAATGTCCCATGCGCACTTGAGAAGAATGTATATTCCCTGGCTTTGGGGTGAAGTGTTCTGAAGATGTCAATTAAGTCCATCTGATCTAGTGAGTCATTTAGGATTGATGTTTCTTTGTTGATTTTTTGTCTAGAGAATTTATCCAGTGATGTCAATGGGGTATTAAAGTTTCCTACTATGATTGTATTATCGTCGATCTCTCTCTTGATATAATCCAGAAGTTTGGGGTTTTTTTGTTTTGTTTTGTTTTGTTTGGTGTTTGTTTGTATGTATTTGGGTGCTCCTGCATTGCGTGCATATATGTTTACCAGGGTTATTTCTTCTTGTTGTATTGATCCCTTTAGTATTATGAAGTGACCTTCCTTATCTCTTGTTATAGCCTTCACTTTGAGGTCTATTTTGTCAGATATAAGTATTGCTACCCCACCTTTTTATTTCTTTTCATTTCCATTTGCTTGAAAGATATTTTTCCATCTCTTCACTATCAATCTGTGTGAGTCCTTTGTTCTGAGGTGGGTCTCTTGTAGACAGCATATCCATTCAGCCACTCGATGTCTTTTGATTAGAGCATTTAGTCCCTTTATGTTTAAATTTATTATTGGTAAGTACTTGTTTGTAGCACTTTTATTTTTTGTGCCTGTGTTCCTTCTTCCCTTTTTATTCCTTCTTTTTACACCAGTCCCTTTAGCATTTCTTGCATCGTTGGCTTGATAGTGATAAACTCCTTTAGCCTTTTTTTTTTTTTGTCTGTGAAGTTCCTTATTTTCCCTTCAATTTTGAATGATAGCCTTGTTTGATAGAGTATTCTTGGATTCAATTCCTTTCTGGCCTGATGTGTTTCTGTTGAGAAATCATTTGATAATCTAATGGGAGATCCCTGGTATGTAACTTTCTGTCTCTCTCTTACAGCCTTTAAGATTATCTTTTTGTCCTGAATATTTGCCATCGCAATTATGATGTGTCTTGGTGTGGATCTTTTCATATTCATCTTGTTTGGGACTCTGTGCTTGTGTGACTTTTTTCTTCCCCACATCAGGGAAGTTTTCTGACATTATTTCTTCAAGTAAGTTTTCTAACCCTTGTTCCTCTTCCTGTTGTTCTGGCACTGCTATTATTCATATTTTTCTTCGTTTCATGTTATCCCAAAGCTCCCTTAGCTATACTCCTGTCTTTTAATTTTTTTCTCCAATTGCAGTTCCGTTTGGGTGTGTTTTGTTTCCCTGTCTTCTAATTCGCTAATTTGTTCCTCTGCTTCTCCTAGTCTACTGTTGAAACTTTCCATAGTGGTTTTTTTTTTTTTATTGCAGCTATATCTCTCTTTATTTCTTCTTGATTCTTACATAAGTTGTTGATTTTTTTTTTCATCCAACCAGTTTATGAACTGTTTTACCTTTATTTGAATTCTTTTTCTGACATATTGCATGCCTCCATTTCACTTAGCTGCTTTTCTGGTGATGCCTCCTTTACTTTCCTTTGGAGGTTTCTTTGTCTCCCCATTTTTGCTCTGGGAGGGGTTTTTAGTCAGATATCTCATAGATTTAAAGTATATGGCTCTAAAATAAACACCCATAATTTTGAATCCTAGAACCTCTTTCTGATGGGAAGAGCAGTACCCTCCCCCCCATTTTCAAATCTGAATGGAAGATGACACGTTTGTCTTAGATTCTACTCACCTGAGGAGAGATAGGTCCTTGTACCAAAGCAAGCAAATCTTAATTCTTCCCCAGGACTTCCTAACCAGGACAAGGGAGCCTCTTTCCTTTCTATTTATAAAGATTGTGAGCCTAGAGATTGAGTGGCCAGAAAATCATGAAGAAGCCAGTCTAAGAGAATGCAGCCAACAGAAAATGCAAAACATCACCAAGTAGAGTATGGATATCCATCGTGTAGGTGGTTGTGAGGGCAAAGTGAGATGAGCTACTAAAAAGTCTAGCACAGTGCATGGTACCTGGTGGTTACTCAATAAGCCATCTTGACTGAGGGTGCAAACTGTGAGCTCTGAATGAGCAAAGAAAGGACCAAATGAGAGGAGATAGCATTTGAGCTGGGTTTGAAGATAGGGTGGATTCAGACCTGGAGAAAGCTGATTTTTAGGAATGCTTTGGCTCCTCAAGTGCCCCGGACCATGGCAACAGCTGCCTGGAGGGAGCCAGCTTGCACTGCCCCCCTGCAATGCCCTCTCCTCCAGAGGGGGGCTTTGAAAAAAGAAGCCCGCCTGCCACACTCAGGCTGCAGCCTCGACCTCGCTGGGCCCAAGAGTGACAAGAATGAAGCCCATAATTATTAACCTTGCCACTTGTTTCTGTAGTTTATTGTGACAAGACAATGCAATAAGGAGGGAGGTAATCAAAAAGCAATTTTGTAGCAGTAAGCTTAAAGTGACAAACCTTGCTTTTCCTAAATAAATCACCATAATTCCCATATGGCTCAGGACTGACAACTTGGGTTTCCTTAGTAACCGAGTGCTTAGGTAAACCTGTGGCCCAGGGTGAGTGAGAGCAGCAGCATCTGCAGAGAAACTAGTTGCCAAGTCTTTCCCAGAGGCTCCCTCATCCCTTCCAGGTGAGCTAGGTTGTCATTAGCATTCAGACATGAATGTTCTCCCTTTGCACTATTCCCTGAGGATCCCTGAGGTCTGTGACACATAGTCATTTGTCATTTTGCAGCATCATTAATTTTGTTTTCAAGAGCCATTTGCTTTGCCAGGGAGTGGGTTTGAGAACCCCGGCATTCATATCTCAGTGTGGCCTTTGAGGTTTACAAGGTAATGCTCATGAACTGAATTCTAAAAATGCACCCGCCTGAAAAAGGTTTCTCTGTGAACTGCAGTTCTAAAAGAGATAGCCAAGAGCTAGTGCTGGTGATGGGAGGGAAGACAAAATAATAAAGACTAGGAAAGCAATGGCTCTCAGAAAAGAAATGTTCTGTGGCAGAAATAATCTGCAGGGTGGGCAAAAGTAGGTTTATAGCCACTCGTATGAAAAATAATACAATAATTAGTAAATAAAAATACAGGAATAAACTCTGGGTTTTGTGTACCCCCAACTATAAACCTACTTTTGCCCCACCCTATATTCTAAATTGACTTTTGCTTGCAAACATCTGGGTTTGCAAGTGTTTCTAAATATATCCTTTGTGAAGGTTAGACAGCTATAGTTTTTTAAGTTTGCTCCTTTTCTTCCTCCTGCCTTTCTTTTCTTCCCTCTTCCCTTTCTATTTCCTCTCTTCTTTGACACATTATTTGAGCACCTGCCTGGTCCACGCCATGGGCTCTGCACAGAGAGGCTACACAATTCAGCTCTCATGGCCTGACAGCCTGGCTGGGAGACAGACATGTGTGACACCTCCAGGCTAGGAGCCCAGAGGTGAGTGTGACCTCCCTGGCCTGCAAGAGGTGATATTTGAGCACAGCTCTGAAGGACAAGTGGGATTTTACACGTGGGGCTGTGAGCCAAAGGAACTGTGTGAGGTTGATCAGGGCCTAAGCATTGAATCTTTAGTGGCTCTGGATCGATGATTTGGCACGGATGTGGAAGGGCCTACACTACATACTCAGAGCCCTGCCATGCCAAGAATGCCTCCTCCAGGCTAAGCAGGGACTTGTCCTCTGATTCCCAGGCTCTGCCTGCCACACCCCTCGTGTTTTGCAGGGCTGCCTCACTAGCACCCTACCCTCTTGCTTTAAACCTCTCTTCCTTGGGGATGGAAGAGTCTCCCATAAATATACCATCTAAACTTCCTGCAATTATTCTTCATGGCCTTTAATCAAAAATAATTTTTAATTTTACATTTATTTTTTACTTTGCTTGTTATATCTGTCTTCTCTCCTGTACTCTAAGTGCCTTGAAATCAGAGGAAACTTTTTTGATTCATGTCTGCTCCCCCAGAACCTAATAAACTACTTATTTGCATAAAGCGGATGGATGAATGAATAAATGAATGAATGGAGTTAATGCTCAGTTTAGAGATCACTTCTCTCACCAGTCCTTCCCTCAAAGTCTGGAACAGGCATCCCTTCCCGTGAGTGCTTCCCAGCACCTAATGGCAAGACTTACTAATAACACAAAACTTAAAGCATGTTTACCTGCCTGCTCTCCTCCTCCCCCTGCCCCAAAGAAGAGCTCCCTGCAGGCAGCGAACTTGTCAGTCTCTTCCCAATCCCCCAAGTCCAGTGCCTGCACAAATGTTTCATGGACACTGTGACCCCAACTAGGAGCACTTCCTGGGTAGTAGGAGGAAGCTGGGAACTTTCTGTGAGCTCTAAATCGCCATGTACCCTCCACCACATTGGAGCAGTGGCACCTGCTCAGTGGCCCCCACCATTTCCTGTTGATGATATCAGGAAAGCAGGGCTGGCCCCTCCTGCTGGCTACCAGCTGGCCTCAGCATCCTCTGCATCCCAGGCGCTCCTTTGCAACTGACTGGTACCCCGAGGCCATTGCCTGTGCTCCTGCCTGGATAATGAGGTTGTAGGCTATGTGAGAAAGCAGAGCTTGAGCAGCCAAGAGGGGCCTCCCACATACCCGCCTTCCTCATTCACACCCCAGGCACTAGCCAGACTGGAAGGCTTTTCTCAGGAAGGTGCAGGATTACACATTTGGCATGTATGGATGCCCCAACTGCTTCTTACAATAGGCATTCTGATGAATAAACAGGAGGGCAGGCAAGGCGGTCAGGAGTGTGGGAAAGGGAAGTGTGGTGAGCTTGTGTTTAAATAGTTTGGAGAGTTTGTGTTTAAATTCATGGAGAAGGTGACATTTAAAATGAGATTTCAAGGAAGTAAGTATGTTAACCACATGAATAACTGGTAGAAGAACATTCTAGGCAGAAGGGAGAGCCAAGGATTCATGTCTTTGAGAGTTTGAGTCTGTGCATTTCATCACTTGGGAACCCTTGCTGGTTGACTGCAGATTGGGTTTGTCCAATGGGAGACTGGTGAGCAGGAGAGAGCAGTGAGGATTTCTTTTCCCCTCTGCTTTCTCCCTGTTTTTTTTTCCCCCCACAGCCGGCAATAACTGCATCCTCCTCTTCCAGCATTCCAATCCTCACGGAGCCCTGGGAGAACTTTTTCTTCTTCTGGTTCTAACCTTTCTGTCTCAGTTCCTATAACCAGATCATCCTTTCCTTATGCACTAAATTCTGACATTCCATCCTCAACAATTTTCCCTTCTTTCCTCACTCTTTATGCTGTTACGGACCTGGTTTTACCCATGGTTTTAGCTACCACTCATCTTATACATTAATAAATACCACAGCTATAGCTCTGTGGCATGGTAACCCATGTGCTCCATTGCTCTCTGGACATCTCTCCTGGATGCCCCACAGACTCCTTGAGTCATTGTGTCCAACAGTGAACCAAACTTCTGCTTTGACAAAGCCCTAAGAGTGGGTGAGGTCATTCCCAGAGGTCTATTTTCCTTTGCTCATCATCCCTTCTGTCTAGAATTCCTTCCTACCTCGCACCTTATCTTTTCCCTTTTTCTCTGTTAACTTTCTTCCATCTCCTTTTCTGGCACCAATCCTGGGTGTCTGCTCCTCTGGCCTTGTATCCT
>PVJC01013782.1:0-37463 GCA_004026665.1 Murina feae
AACGGAAGCCTGAGCCCCTGGTCCTTGTCTTGCCCCCTAGATTTACCGCAGGTGCTGGCTGGTGTTCCGGAAGTCCTCCAGCAAGGGGCCCCAGCGGCTGGAGAAGTACCCAGATGAGAAGTCTGTGTGCCTCCGAGGCTGCCCCAAGGTGAGGGGCCTGGGCCCTAGCTCTCCTAACCTGTGAGCAGTGGGTCCAAGAGCACCCTCCTGGGGGTGGCAGAAGGTGGGGGGTGCAGAGAGAGGGGCTCCAATCTGCTGAGTCCTTTGTGGGTGCTGCTCCAGGTGACCGAGATCAGTAATGTCAAGTGTGTCACACGGCTCCCCAAGGAGACCAAGAGGCAGGCGGTGGCCATCATATTCACTGACGACTCAGCCCGTACCTTCACCTGCGACTCAGGTGAGGAGCTGGGGCTGTAGACCTCCCTCCAGTTGGAGAAGACAGAGCAGGGCTAGCTCTGGCTGGTGTGAGGGTTGGTGGTGATGGCTGAGGTACCTCTGAGTGAGCAGGCCCCCAGGATGAGGGGTAGACAGGCCAAATTCACTGGCCTTGCCTCCCTGCCTCACAGGGTGGGATAACTCAGGCTGAGTGGACGGGGTGGGCTCCGGGACCCTGGGCCTGCAGCATGACCAGGTCCCATTTCTTTAGAGCTGGAGGCAGAGGAATGGTACAAGACCCTGTCTGTGGAGTGTCTGGGGTCACGGCTCAACGACATCAGTCTGGGAGAGCCGGACCTCCTGGCCCCAGGGGTGCAGTGTGAACAGACAGGTGAGGCCTGGCGGTGGGGAGGAGGGAACAGGAGCCGCCCCCCCGCCCCCAAGCTCCGGCCCATTCATCCTCTCCCCTCCAGATCGCTTCAACGTCTTCCTGTTACCCTGCCCCAACCTGGATGTGTATGGTGAGTGCAAGCTGCAGATCACCCACGAGAACATCTACCTCTGGGACATACACAACCCCCGCGTGAAGCTCGTCTCGTGGCCCCTCTGCTCACTGCGCCGCTATGGCCGGGACGCCACACGCTTTACCTTCGAGGCTGGCCGGTAGGACCCTCTTGCCTCCCAACCCTGTCTCCCCATGGTCATGACGGTGGCCACCATTCACTCCGGGTCAGGCACTGTGCTGGGAGCTGAAGTTACTTATTGGTGTAACAACCCCAAAGGGAACATAATATTCCCATTTTACAGATGAACAAATTGAGGCTCACAGCCGGCAGGTCAGTGAGACAGTTTCCCAAAATCAAACTCTTTGGGTTCAGATCAAATGCTGGCGCTGACACTGGCTCTGGGATTGTGGGCCTGAGCCTCAGCTTCCTCATCTGTCACAGAGGGGACTAGAAGGCACCTCGCTTGATGGAAGTGTGGCGAGGACGGGTCCCACGGCGTGAACCTGGGGCCAGCGTACCTAGGCTTGAATTCTGTGTAATCCTCTGTGTAACCCCGTGCTACGTACCCTCTGTATGCCCGTTTCCTCATTGCAAAGAGGTTTGAGAAAACCCCTAGAAGTGAGGAAACGAATCGTGTACAGAGCAGAGGGGAGGGGAAGAAAATGAGTGGCTCCTTCACGTAGCATTTAGACCACCGGTTGCATCGAAACCGCTCAGAATGTCCAAGCCGAGGGTCAGACCTCAGGGTGACAGCCTGCCTGTGTCCCAGAGGGCCCGGAGTACAGGAGAGCCCACCAAGCACATGAGTGGGTGCCACAGGGTCCCCACCACCTTGCCTTCCATGCCACTGTGTCCCCAGGATGTGTGACGCTGGGGAAGGGCTCTACACCTTCCAGACGCAGGAAGGGGAACAGATTTACCAGCGGGTCCACAGTGCCACCCTGGCCATCGCCGAGCAGCACAAGCGGGTCCTGCTAGAAATGGAGAAGAATGTGAGGGTGAGGCAGTGGGTGTCTCGGCCCAGGGTGCAGGGGAGGCTGGTGGGCGGGCAGGCTGAGTGCCTGGAGTGTGCCAGGGGGTTTCCTCTTAGCGTGTCCACAGGAGAGGCAGGCAGAGTCTTGGGCTGGCCACTTGAGGGCTAATCTGAGGGACCCCCTTTTCTGGCCCACAGCTGCTGAACAAGGGCACGGAACATTACTCCTACCCCTGCACGCCCACTACCATGCTGCCCCGCAGTGCCTACTGGCACCACATCACGGGCTCCCAGAACATCGCCGAGGCCTCCAGCTGTGGCGGTGAGTCCCTGCAGCGCCCCTCGGCCACCTGCCACGAGCCTCTGTGGGAGACAAGGCCTTCTGGGCAGGGACCTTCCAACCTGGACCCGAGTCCTGAGCCTGCCTCTGTGTCCACAGGTGAGGGGCAAGGGGCAGCCCAGGCCAGCTCAGAAACTGACCTCCTCGACAGATTCATCCTGCTAAAGCCAAAGCCCAGCCAGGGGGACAGCAGCGAGGCCAGGACCGCCGCCCAGTGACAGCCGGGCTGGCACGCACCCAGGACTGCGGGGCTGCCCGCTGCGCACTGAGGACAGCCTTGGGGCCACTGGCCACGCGCCTGGAGAAAGGGAGCCGCTGTCCCTTCCTTGCCCCCACGGGGGAGGCTGGACCAAGGCAGAGGGCTGGCCACACTGCCTGAGCATGTGCGAGGGGCTGGAGCTACCGCGGAACTATTTACTGTTCATGACTTTAATATATACGGCTTATGACATACCCTGTATTAACAAGATTTCCCCCGTCCCTCCCTGCCACCACATACATTTTTGAATCCCATGACCAGGCCGCGAAGGCTGGTTCTGAATGTCCACTGTGGCACAGCCCTGCTGCCAGGACTCGCCTGAGCTGCCAGGGCCGGAGGCAGACAATCAGAACTCAAGGCCTGTGCTGTCGGCAGGCTTTTCCCAGGAGCCAAGGGCTAAGACAGCAAGTGGCTTCTCAGTTCCTCTGGGCCTAGAGGCACAGGAAGGATCCGAACTCATGCGGTGCCACTTGCTGACATCTGGTTGACACCTCAGGTGAAAAGCTTGTTTGAAAAAGAAATTTTCTGCCTAGGCTCCTTGCTGCTTTGTAGGCTGAGAAGATACCTGTGGGCAGGAGTGCTGGTAACCTCAGCCGGGGAGGGCCGGCAGGACTGCAGTGGGGAGCTCCCCTGCGGCCCTCCTCACTGACCTGGGCCAGCAGTGCCCCTACGGAGAGAGAGGAGAAGCCCCTCTCGGGTCTGGCCACCCTCTGGCCAGAAAGTCCTCAGAAACCAGCCCTTCCACTTCCTCCCCACACGGTGCTGAGGCTCCCTGCTGAGATGCAATTAAAGCAATTGATTTTCTAGTGCTGGTATTTATTGACTACTGGGCAGAAGGGCTATCTTTCTATCCACATCAAACCTTTGGTTATGTGTGTGTTTGTTTTTTAGTGTTTTTTGTTTTTTTTAAATACTTAGGGTTCTGATTTGTGGGAACAGACCTTGTTACCCTGATGTAAATAACCACTGTTCAAGTTGTGGCAGGAGGAGGGTAAGGCAGGAGACCCCTCCAGCAGAACCCTGCAGCCAAGGAGGTGGTCACAGCCAGCTCAGCTCTGAAGCGAGCAGGGAGCGACCACCAGAGGCATAAGCCTGCAGGAGCCCGGCTGGCTCGGCGAGCAGCACGATGACGCATGAAGGAGATTGTTGTGCTCTTTATTGCAAAAATAAAAACTCTACTGTTAATAAATACCCCTCTCTGTACTCTATCTCCGGTTTTCTCCAATGCCTCCCGCCAGGCTGCCTAATTAACTGCCTTGGGTATGTTCTTACCAACTGGACTAAAGGGGTCAAGGCCAGACCTTCATTAAGACCCCTTCCCACTCCACCCTCCCCCCTTCTCTCCCCTCCCCACCCCAAACAAATTAAGCAGATCATTGGCAGTGAAGTCATAACTGATGGGTAGAGAATGAAATACAGGGTTTATTTGGGGGTGGGGGGTGGGGGGGAAGCAGCCAGGGTCTAAAGACACTTGGGAATCAGCGAAGTGTAGGCTGACCATGGGCAGGGGCTGGGTTTGTAGGCGGCCTGAATGAAACTTCAAACACTCAATCCTAACAGTGGAAACCTAAGGTACAACTGTGAAATGCTGACTTTCACACAGACGGTAAGTCAAGAGCTGAAATGACCAGAAGAGGAGGGCCTACTCAGTGGTTCTCAACAGGGAAGCAGTACAACCTGTACAAGCAGACCAGGGGGAAGGGAGACATGGGTTCTGGGGAGACTAGCCATCAGCAGGCAGGGCCAGGGATGCTGCATGCTCAGTAGACTGTCCTGCCTCAAATTCCAGGGGCACCCCCATCATCTACCTGGGACCAAGCAAGGCTGGGAGGGGCACCTTCCCCGCTGCTACCTCCAGGTGGTGCTGATGGCTTGCCAAGTACAGCTGCTGGGACTTCAGGAGCTAGGAGGGTCTCGGGAGACCTGCACACGGCTGCTGCTCGGATCCTTTTCCGCTCTGGCGGATGAGCTGCGGCTAATTTATGGTGAGGACGTCACTCTGGATCTCGTGGCTCAACTGGGTCTGTAAATCACTCAGCTTCTTCTTCAACCCAGAGAGGGCTGAGAGGACGATGGTCTCAGGGCGCAGAGAGCCACAGGACTCCACATTGTAGTAGAACCTGAGAGGCGGGAGTCCAGTGAGAGCCGCCCCAGGGGCTGGTGAGCCTGAGCATGGCCAGGGCCACTTCTTTCCCTCCTGAGTCTTGCTTAACTCCTTTCCCACCAGGAACTCAACCTTGCCCCAGGTTGACCTCCACCCTCTTACAAACAGTGCTTTTTACAGGACCTCAAAAAGGCCACAGCCACCTCACAAAGATGCTGTGAAACCCCCAAACACTTCTGTATGGATGTGTCCCGCACTGAGGAGAAACACGGGCCAGCATCTCTGTTCCTCACTAAAAGGCCAGTCAGTTTTTGGCCCAGATTGGACCCCATCTTTGGATGCTGCAAACCAGAATAGGAGGAGCTTGGGTAGCTAAGGGGGTGCACGCATCTTGGGCTCAGCCGTGTTCAGGCCCTCCTCAGCTTTGTGGAAGCCGGAACACGAGGGAACGGGTCGCCCTAGCTCAGAGCCTGCACCAAAACTACATTCCTACACATTTCACTGTCCGTGCTGGCGCAGGCGCTTACCTCTCCGGCTTGCCGTTGGGGTCGTAGGGAGCCTGGGACTCATCTTCATCCAGCTCTGAGTACTCGCTCTTTGGCCTGAGGTCAAACACAGGTCAGCACTCAGTTGTTACTGCTGCTTCCAGGCTCCTGTGCCCATAGTGAGTCTGCCCATGGGTCACCAGGAGCCATGTCCACCCTACCCCACCCCCTCTAACCGCCCACCTTCATCCCCAGCAGTAACCTACCACTCCTCTGGCTTGGGGTACACTGTGTGCCTCAGGGCATTGTCGGGATCATATTCAAAAGCCACTCCTGCAGTCGGGTTCCACTTAGCATGTTCCTTGCCAAAGCCCTTCTTGGCATAGGCGCGGAGTCTCAGCTCCTGGCCCTTTCGCAGCTTCACGATGAGGATGTCTGTGGGGAGAGGTGGGAGTCAGTGCGGGGGGCCAGGAGAGGCACGGTCCCCCCACATGGGCCTGGAGTGCCACTGGAAGGCCACACACATCTGGAAAAACAGACCAAAGGCCAGCGGAGGTGACCAGGCAGCACAAGACTGTCTGGTCTCTGCCTCCATTCTGCCAACCAACAGGTCAGGTAGCCATCGGCACTCACGCCAGCCCCTTACCATCCTGGTCCACGTAGTCATTGGGGTCATTATCTCGGTTCCGGGATGTCACCTGCCAGAGCCCAAACAGAGACATTTATTAGCCTCTCATCTCCTGGTCCCTTCTGACAAGTACCTCCCAGCACTTCCAGATCCCAACCTGCCAACCAGGGGCGGGATGCCCACGAGTGAGGGCAGGAGTGCCTACGAGGACCAATCTGTGCTGGTGCCTGTACTCCAAGCCCGGGTTCACGGCTTTGTGACAGTCCTCTGTCAAACAGCACCGTGGCCTTTTGTTTATTTATTTATTTTTTCATATATTTTATTGATTTTTTACAGAAAGGAAGGGAGAGGGATAGAGAGTTAGAAACATCAATGAGAGAGAAACATCGATCAGCTGCCTCCTGCACACCTCCCACTGTGGATGTGCCCGCAACCAAGGTACATGCCCTTGACCGGAATCAAACCTGGGACCCTTCAGTCTGCAGGCCGACGCTCTAGCCACTGAGCCAAACTGGTTAGGGCTGGAGAGAGAGAACCATCAGTGATGAGAAAGAATCACTGATTGGCTGCCTCCTGCATGCCCCCTACTGGGGATCGAGCCCGGGCATGTGCCCTTGACTGGAATCAAACCTAGGACCCTTCAGTCCACAGGCCGACACTCTATCCACTGAGCCAAGCCAGCTAGGGCTATCCCAGGGCCTTTTAAAGGGGCCTGGGTGACAGAGGGCACACAGCACCAACCATGTCCACCCACCCCAGCAGGAGCCAGAATGAGCATGCCAGGCCCCCTGGGGTAACTCAGGGCAAGGTGGTGCCTTTGGCGAATCCCCCCCTAGTCCGGCCCATGCAGAGGCAGAAGGAGAAGAGCAAAGGGCTGGGCAGGGGCCCTTAGACACGGACTGGAATGACCCGGGGGCTGTTGGAGATGAGGTCTCGTGACGTGACGTGACGAGTCTGGTCTTCGTTGCACCGCACGTCGAGAGTGAACTCCACCGAGCACTCAGGGCAGAATTCCTCACACGTGCAGTCCTGCAGCAGGGAGAGAGCCGGCGTGAGTGTGGAGAGGGCAGACCCTGAGCTCCCTGCTTGCCATCCCCAGTTCCTATTGTTTCTTCGTCTAGAAAAGGCTGACCAGTCTCCAGCCCCTTGGGAGCTGTGTCAATGTGGTAACCTTCTCCACCGCAGGCACTTCCCAGGTTAGAGACGACCGTGTGTGCTGACACCCATGCTCTCCCACACCCTCAGCTGCCGGGCTGCCACTGGGGCATGCGCTGTTCACATCGCAGCCTGGCCCTGGGCGTGTCCTTCCCAGAGGAAGACGGCGATCCTCTAGCTCAGCCTCGCTAGGTGGGCTAGCTCAGGAATAGACTCATTTAAGATAAAGGAACAAGGAAGAAGTGCCTTTCAAATTCTAGGCTCCTGACCTTTTCTTAAAACATAATAAAAAACTTTATATATTATATACACATACACACATATATTCACCCATACATGTGTAAAATAAAACAAATGTAACAAAATATTAACTGGCAACAAAAATCAGAAGTACATGGAAATTTATTATTCTGTTTCTTCAACTTTTCTGCAGGTTTTCAAAAAAAGACCATTCCACCTTTCAGTAAATATAACACTAGAGAAAATTTAATAGCCCAGCCGGTGTGGCTCAGTTGTTGAGCGTCGATCAATGAGCCAGGAAGTCATAGTTCGATTCCTACTAAGGGCAAGTGCCCGGGTTGTGGGCTTGATCCCCAGTAGGGGGCGTGCAGGAGGCAGCCCATTAAAGATTCTCTCTGATAGTTTCTATTTCTCTTCCTCTCTGAAATAGATAAAAATATATTAACAAATTAAGGGAAGGAATGGCTAGGCCATAGGGCGTGCATATCTTTATATGAGATATTGCCAAATGCCCCTTCAACTGACAGGCTGCACACCTGTCCCACCAATATCTGATGCTTTATTTCTTAAAAACAAAAATTTGAAGATGTGAAGCAAATATGGCCAAATGTTAAAATGTGACAAAATGAGAGCACAGTATTTATTATATTAGCTGCACACTTTACTTATTTCTTTAAAAATTTTATGTACATATATATACATTTGTATTCGTAAGACATATCACATTAGCCACCACAAGTGACATGCCCTTGGGAATTAGAAGATGGTCTGATTCAGGATCGCCCAAAGCCACTGAAAGGGAACAGTCTCCAGCCATTACCTAGTGCAGTCCTGGTGAAGGGGTGCAGGTAACCTATCCTGTCCCGTTCTGTCCCTGGAGGAAGGAGCCCAGTGTACGAGCATCACCTACTGGGCGAGTCACAAATCTGGCGGCCACCAGCACTCCGGTCTCTGAGTGCTGCTCTGTGGACAGGTCTCCCTCCCTCTCCTATCCTTCATCCTCCCCAACCTTCTGTTGACTCCCTATAACCTCCTAGGCCCCCGTCACTGGGAAGAGATGTCCTGGAAAGCGGAATCAGAACAGATCAGACTGAAATGGACCAGCCCTCGCTTGTTGTACACGTGGGCATTCTAGTGTACCCCCCTTCTGTGTGACTGACGATGCCCTGTGAGTCTAATCAATCTGAGGCCCATCAGAACCAAGAACCAATGCCTGCCATGGGCTCTGGATAACATCTTCACGTTGTCTTTCTAAAAGCTAGAAGCAAGATGTCAGGAAAATCCTTCTGAGAACTGAAGGCCCCGACTCCCTGGCCACCCAACCCCCCAGCATACCCGAGAGTACTGCAGCTTGTCCACAATGTCATCGCTGGTGAGGGGAATTAATCCTGGAAGACACAGAAAAGCGCTTTGAAGAAGGCCAAGCAGCCAAGCCAAAAGGAGAACCTGAAAGCCCCCTTGGCAGCGAGGAGGCTTCCTCTCTGACATCAGACACAGCCCCCACCCTTCCACCGTCCAAACCCGGCACTCACCAAGCCTGTGAGCGATGAACTCGTCGTGAAGGACTGAGGAGTTGGCGTCAATCTGAACCCAGTCAATGGCTAAAACGTGAAGGAAGCAGACATGCAGCTTAGCCTTCAAGCTCACCTAAGGATTTACCAGCACAGCTGTGATTCTCAAGACGCAGGAATCACCTGATGCATAGAAGGTGCAGAGGCCTGGGCCAGGCCACCACTGACTCACACAGCTCTAGGACAGGGTCCAGGAACCTGCATTTTAACCAGAAGCACACAAACACCACACACCACACACCCTTTCCCTACTCAGGAGGGGTTAATGCAGGGTCCCTGCATCACAGAGAAAACAAAGACCTAGTGAACAGCACAGGAGCGGGAACATGTTTCTCTGAGCTGAACATTCCTGTGAGAAGCGTGTACATCTGCTACTCATGCAACATGAACTCTAAGAACACAAACTATGTGGGTACTTAAATCCTAGGGAAAGCCTCAGAGGAACACGGACCGAGCCCACATCTCATTTTATGGCATAATGACCAGGTAACCCTTTAATACTATATTACCACTCAACCAACCAATATTGACAGAATTCCTTCAATGGGCAAGGCATATCAGTACAAAACCCAGTCCCCACCAGCAATGAGCTGGCAGGAGGGGAAGGACTGTATGATCACACATTTGATTGACATAAGCACCCATTCATTCATTCATTCATTCATTCATTCACATCTGCCTGTAAACAAATTCATAGAGCAAATGGCATTGGAGCCCACTCATCAAATAAGGGGCATAAACACTGGGAATGGAGATCGGAGGAGGACCAGACACAGCCAAGCCCCACCTGCTTTGTTCCACGCTTCCTATTGCTTCCTTCCCTCAACCCAAGTCAAAGGAGGGCAAGCCAATCTTTCCTGTCTCTGCCCCTTTACACCCCCACCTCCCTCTGCCATGCCCTTGCCCTCTCCAGTGAAGGTTAAAATCCTCGGAGCCTCCAGGATACAGATACCATCATTTCCTCCTGTAGGGAGTGGCTACAGGGTCAAGCCGCGGACTGACCTGTGGTAGAGCCACATACAAGTCCCAGCTTGGAGGGCAGAGCCCTCCTAGCACAATTACACTTGACCTTATAGTGCTCCCTTGTTCCTAGGTAGCTAATGGGCTGTGGGAGGTGAAGCAAGTGCTGCCAAAACTGCCAAGAACATTGTAAACATGTTGGCCACTCCCCTTGCTTTGCTTTGTGTGATCTGACTTTAAAATAAAGCTTCAGCCTACAGGCTGGGTCACTATTTCCTCATCCAGGCAGTGATCCACCTGCTCCCAACTGTATCCTCTTGTCTGTCTTCTTTAATCCTCCACTGCCGCTCCTCAGGTTCACACCAGACTGTGCTGGATGTAGTTCACCTTCCCTATAAGTTCCTCCCTAAAAAATTCTGCCCAGATTTCTTACTGTATTTGTCATACTGTGCCTTGTGTTATATTTATGCGTGTCTTGTCTCTACTTCAAGCTCCGAAAATCCCTTAGGGCGGGGTCTTCAGATATCTTAACTTCTGAATTCCTAGCTCTAGCCTGGAACATAGCAAGTTCTCACTTATTTGCAGAACTGAGTTTGTGGGGAAAGTGGCATTTAGATTTGGAAAGTCAGGGCTGCATCATAAAGTGCAACTCCCTCATTTTACCCCTGATGAAACTGAGGCCCAGAGACATGAGTGATTAGGCAGAGGGAGGACCAGCACACCAAGATCTGAGCTGAGGTGGCGGGGGGAGGTGGAGGATCAACTACCACGTCCTCCCATTTACCCACTTGGCCTGCTTATTTCCCTAGGAGCAGGCACACCTGATGCAGCGGCTGACTTACATTTCGTTTTCCTAAACTCTCCAAGCTGACACTCGAAAAATATTGGTAGCATGCGTGCAAATTAGCGAGATGCCTGGAGCACTGTGGCTGGAACTAGAGCAAACACAGACCCTCCCTCCTTAAGCCGACAGCACTGGAGCTCGGCTTCTCCCAGTGCTGGTCCAAGGCCGCTCTGCATTAATGTTGCCTGGGGGCTCGTCTTGCCCTGCGCCTTCACCGTGGGCAAGAGCCCTGTACTTCACTAGTAAGCTAGCTCTGCATCCCCAGTGCCCAGCCACTGCCTGGCACTTACATGTTCCGTAAACGCAGCTGAAGAAACAGATTCATAACAAGACACCTAGCAGCCCTGGCCGGCATGGCTCAGTGGTTAGAGGGCCGGCCTGTGCACTGGAGGGTCTTGGGTTCAATTCCGGGTCAAGGGCAGGTACCTGGGGTGCAGTTTCAATCCCTGGTTGAGCTGCGTGGGGGAGGCAGCCAATCCATGTTCCTCTCTCTCCCTCCCCCTCTCTCTAAAAATCTTGGAAAAAAACATCCTCGGGTGAGTATTAACGGAAAAAAGACATCTAGCAGCACTGAACACTCACCAAACGTCAGGCCCTGAAAAGCGATTGCCTTGCCTCATCCGGGCCCCGGTGGGTACTAACAGCGCCCCAATGTCACGGAGGAATCTGCAGCCCCGTTTCGCAGACACGGCAAGGGAACACAGTGTTCGAGCCCCAGTTCGCAGACCCCTGCCTGCACCCCTGCTCCTCACCAATGCCAACTGGGAGTGGACCCGAGTGTAAGTGGGGCCAGGGAGGTGGCCAGAGGCGAGGGCTCAGGGTCCGACCCCGCCCCCAGCATCGATCGCTGCTTTCTCAGCGACACTCCCTGCCCCCCTCCCGCCGCCTCCCCCCAACCAGGGCTGCAGGCAGAAGCCCCAGGGTGTGGTCGGGGAACCGAAGGGTGGGGGTGAGTCTGGGGAGCACTCGAGGCCCTGGCAACGACGAAGCGGGGGTCGCTTACCTATTATGGGCACCTCGGCGATGAAGACCCTCCGGATAGAATTGGCCACCCTGACGGATGCAAACAGGCGGCCTGAGGGCACCGCAGCCTCGACCCCCCGCCCCCAGCCCCCGGCTCCCGAAGGGAAAGCCATGGCACGGGGGACCCACAGCCTCGGCCCGTCCCCCTGCACCCCCGGCCTCGGCCCCCCACAGCAGCCTTACGCTAGGTCCGTATTCTCGATGATGAACTTGACATTCTCGTCGGTGAGCTCCGTGATGCGCACGGTGGGCTGGTTGGCGTACGGCATCGCGCTCCACCGCGCGGCGGGCCGCCGGCGTCAGCCCTGCAGCGCGCCCCCGCACCGGAAGTCGCGGGAAGCTACCGGAAGCGGCCAGCGCGGCCCCCACCGCCTCCTCGGAGACGCGCCCACAGCACCGCCTACCGCTCGGAGGCCGGGACTGCGCCGGGCTCGCCGTTTTCTATCCCGCCACCTGGTTTCAATGCACCAATTCGACCACCTCGGATGGTGATTTGGCAAAACACGCATCCACCCTTGACTCAACAATAACGCTTCCAGGAATTCATACTGCAGACATACTTAAAGTTTTAAGCAAAAATACATTTACAGGGATGATCACTGAAGCACAGTTTGTAACATCAAAAAAGAAACAAAAGGGACAGTCCATTGAGAGGCCTGGTGAAATATACAAAGGAATACTAGGTCTTTTTTTTTTTTTAAGTGTGCACTTTATTGAACTGGTCTCGTCAGTGTGCAGGTAAGCCCTGCTTGGCTGCCTCCACACCTCAGCCCACTCCCATGGGGACCAAAAGCCTTCATACATCTCAAGATGGGGACAAAAAGGGGGTCCACGATGGCTGGCCGTTCAAAATAAAACAAAAAGAACAGGTATTAAGGCAAAGATTAAAAAATTTGGATTACATAATTTACACAAAAGCAATGCTGTCACCCTCCCCGTGTGGACTCAGGCGAGGACTGGCCCTTCTCAGGGAGAAGCGGGCGGCTCTGGGGCAGGCAGGGGACTTCCTGTAACAATGCATCTCTCGAATTTGGAATGACCATTAAAAAAGAGAACCATGTACAAAGTCCTCGGCCACATTGCAGAACTTTGGGGATGCCCGCTCCATTAGACTGCTGTCGCCTTCACAGTTCCCGTTTTTAAATCCCGAGTCAAGGGCACAAAACAACAACAACAAAAAAAACAACAAAAAAACCAAAGCCATGCCAATCTCATCTCGTTTTCCGCACCAAGTTAGGTTTTGTCAAGTAAGGGTGGAACCAATTAAGTAAGAGTCTGCCTAGAAGCGTTTGCGGTGGACGATGGAGGGGCCAGACTCGTCATACTCCTGCTTGCTGACCCACATCTGCTGGAAGGTGGGCAGCCAGGCCAGGATGGAGCCGCCGATCCACACAGAGCACTGGCGCTCAGGGGGCGCAGTGATCTTGATCTTCATCGTGCTGGGAGCCAAAGCAGTGACTCCTTCTGCATCCTGTCGGCGATGCCTGGGTACATGGTGGTTCCACCTGACAGCACGGTGTTGGCGTACAGGTCCTTATGGATGTCGACGTCACACTTCATGATGGAGTTAAAGGTAGTTTCCTGGATGCCGCAGGATTCCACGCCCAGGTAGGAGGGCTGGAAGAGGGCCTCGGCCAGCGGAAGTGCTCGTTGCCGATGGTGATGACCTGCCTGTGGGGCAGCTCGTAGCTCTTCTCCGGGGAGGAGCTGCAGGCTGCGGTGGCCATCTCCTGCTGGAAGTCCAGGGCGACGTAGCACAGCCTCTCCTCAATGTCACGCACAATTTCCCGCTCGGCTGTGGTGGTGAAACTGTAGCCACACTCCATGAGGATCTTCATGAGGTAGTCTGTCAGGTCCAGGTCCAGACGCCGGATGGCGTGGGGGAGGGCATCGCCCTCCTAGATGGGCACTGTGTGGGGTAACCCCGTCCCCGGAGTCTATCATGATGCCAGTGGTACGGCCAGAGGCCCACAGGGACAGCACAGCCTGGATGGCCACGTACATGGCAGGGGTGTTGAAAGTCTCTAACATGATCTGGGTCATCTGCTCACGGTTGGCCTTAGGGTTCAGAGGGGCCTCGGTGAGCAGGACAGTGTGCTCCTCGGGGGCCACACGCAGCTCATTGTAGAAAGTGCAATGCCAGATCTTCTCCGTGTCGTCCCAGTTGGTGACAATGCCGCGCTCAATGGGGTATTTCAGGGTCAGGATGCCTCTTGCTCTGGGCCTCATCACCCACGTAGGAGTCCTTCTGGCCCATGCCCACCATCATGCCTTGGTGCCAGGGGTGCCCCGCGATGGAGGGGAAGACGACCCTGGGGACATCGTCCCCCGAGAAGCTGGCTTTGCACAAGCCCCAGCCGTTGTCGACCACAAGCGCAGCAATATCTTCATCCATGGTGAGCAGGTGGTGTGGGTTGGTGAAGGCGGAAGAACGGCGAAGTCAGTGGCCTGCACTGGTGGCGGATGCAGTCTCAGCCTGAATACTATGTCTTTTTAAAGAATGAAGTTTGTACATTTATGGAAAAATGAAAGTGTACTTTAGCCAAGTATACTTGAATGGTAGGTGTATGCCCTTTCCCTTCCCACCTGCAGCCTGAGCTGACCGATACAAGAGTTAACCAGACCTGCAGAGGGAGCCCGGCCAGTGTGGAAGCCAAGAACATTAATAAACTAGATTGGATCACGGAAATGGTTAGCAATAGACAAGCGCAGCCCAAGGAGCCGACGGTGAGAGGAAAGGCCCGTCACCCCTTTACTGATGGGAAGCCTGGGCCCACAGATGCAGAATTGTCGTATAGTTAGGCAGCACCAGGACCAGAACTCAGCCGCAAACCTTTCCCACACACTGCTGTCTCTCTGGGGTCTTGGGCACCTGCCATGGTCTGGATGAAACTAACTACACAACAGTAAATGGATTCAAACGTATTTATTGTGAATTTTAGTCTAAGTTCACTATTAAGCCTGCACGCTGGTGTAATGCAACACCAGGCTGAGGTCACACCCCGGCCAGGCTGTGAACCACGGCCCAGCAGGCACCTGTCTCGCGTGGCAGCTTTCTGAGGGGTCCCAGGTGCAGTCTCTCAGGCTGCTGGAGGGAAAAAGGCCGCAAGGAACACCTCTGGGTGCACGTGCCTGTGCTGTGCTGTGGATCAGCTGTCACGGGGGTAGCTTCAGACCCTGACTCTGACCTGGGCGTCCCAGAGAGCATTCTAGGAAGGTTAAGCTATGACCAAGTGAGGCATGACAGGCTGTGCTGGTTTCTGTGGCTTGAACGCTTGGATGAGAGTCTCAGCTGTCAGTCACACAACTGCGGAAGGACATCAGGAAGCCGGACCTGGTACTAGGAACTGAGGAAGTGGCCCACTCCTGGGCTACAACTGCATCATCAAGTGTCCTGTGGCTTCCACGTGGCTGTGGTGGTGACTCAGAGTCCTGTCCTGTGCTGGCACTTCATAGTGTTCAATGTCCTTTACATATATCCGCAGGTTTTCTTCTGGGCGGTCTAGCTTATACCCCTTCTTGCTCACCGGCGCTGGTTCAGACCTGTGAGGTTCTTGAGCTGATAAAGGGTGGAAACAGAGAGAGAGAGTGCTGACGTCTTGCCCTGCCCCAGGACCTCAATGGGAGAGGTCAGGATTTTCAAAGCAGCACACGTGGCTGTGAACGGATGTCCTGGGGTCCAGGGAGTCAGCCCGTAGAAAATAACGAGGTGGGATATTTGGAATCAAGAGAGTTGGACTGCACTGCTCAGCCTCATTACTAGCTTCCCAATTTAAGGCTACAAAACTACCTGGGGTCAGGGATACATTAAATAAACAGCACAGGGCCAGAGTGGGGTGGGGGAGGGCAGGGATGAGCGGGGAAGTACCCACCGTCACTGCTGCACCCATAAGTCCTTGCACCAGTGCCTCTCCAGTGGACTTCACCTAGAAGGAGTCAGAGTCAGGTTCTCCCAGCCCCCACCACAAGCAAAGGTGAGACAGGCAGGACAAACCAGCAGGCCTACTAGTCCCGACAGGTGGAGTCAAGAGCAAGAGCCTATGGACATCACAGTCGCAAATGGGCCAAGTGTGGCTCTTGGCAAGGCCGCTCTGAGGAAGACCCAGCCCAGCGCCCTGGGAAGGCCCTCAGGACTGTCAGCGGAGGCCACAGGGGAGCAAGAGAAGGACAGTGCCCGGCTGTGACCTGAGGAGGCGGGGTGCCTGGCGAGGAGGCTTCCCTGACGGCTCGCCCCTCACCTGATGGGCAGTGTGGCCCATGTTCATCGCATCGTTAATCCGGTTCTCCAAGAAGCGCCACGTGTCCTCGAAGTCCGGGGAGGAGTCCTGCATCATCACCAGCTCGGTTGTGTTGTAGATAGCAGCCAGCACGGCCCGGCGGGTGTACCAGTTGAACTGCAAAGAAAACCACCCAGCAGGCGGGTCACCACCACCGCTGCGCGTGGGGGCAATCGGGGTGGTTTCTGCCCGAAGCCACAGGCATGCGTGGGCTTCCTGCTGATTTCCTCTTTCCCTCACAGATACACACGGCTCTGAGCAGCACTGTCGTCCCACACGTGGCTGTGCCTCGGAACGACCTGGGAAATTAAAACGCAAGCTCCCAACCTGGCCGGGTGGCTCAGCAGGCAGGAGCATCGTGCCATGCACTGAAAGGTTGCCAATTCCCACTCAGGGCACATACCCAGATGGGGGTTCGATGCCTGGGTTGGGGAGCGTACAGGAGGCAACCGATCCACGTTTCTTTCTCACATCGATGTTTCTCTCTCTCTCTCTCCCACCCTCTCTCTCCCTAAAAATCAATAAACACATATCCTGGGATGAGGATTTAAAAAATGTTTTAAAGCAAGCCCCCGGGCCAACCTCTTAGCGTTCAGTCAGCGGATCGGAAGTGCCAGGAGACTGGAGGTTTACTGAACAGGCAGGTGACCGCTACGTCTGGTCCTTTTTGGAACTGCTGGCGGGAAGACTAAGGCTTAGGACAGCTAAGTGCTGGGCAGGCGCTGTGGGCAGTCAGTTATGAGCAAACTGTAGTGTGTTCCATGGCCAAGTGACGATTGAGCGAATCATGGCCAGATGAGAACAGCGAGTAAATGCTGAGAAGGCAAATCCTTTAGCAACACCGACTGTCCTGGGAAACCACTCTTCAGAGCACTGGTTCAGCTGCTTCGTGTTTTACTTCTTTAATTTCTTTGCTTTCTAATTTCATTTTGCTACCATCCCTGCTGCTGGTATATTCCCGGAGGGGGCAGGGTTAAAGCACTATGTGAGAACGGGGGTGGGAGCACCTCTTTGCCTCCCCAGCCTGGATATTAATTTCTTTTCATAAAAGGTATTCATTTTAAAACTTCCTTACAGAAATATAATAGCCTTCTCAAGTCACATTCGTTCCTGGTGCCTCTTTAAAGGCTTATTGATTTCTTAGCATTGATTCTTTTAAAGCAATGGTGTCTGCAGGGCGTTAAAAAAAAATCTATCTCATGAAAGTCACGCTGAGAAATTCTGCTGCTGAATATAAATTTTAGGAGACGGGGGGGGGGGGGGGGGCCTTATAAAGTAGCAGCCCAATCTCAAGGCCCTTGATGTCTTTTGTCACCACTGCAGGTCGGGAGGAAGGCCCAATGGTTTGTGACTGGAGTACTGGTTCCTGAATGAGGATGGCCTAGATCCCCTTGTGGAGGGAGGGCCCTCCCTCAGAGCCCAGCCTCCCCTTCCGGGATGGGAATGCGCTGCAGGCCCCTGAAGGGGTTTGTGGTTGAAGAAACGCTCAACCCAAGCTCTCCCCGGTGCCCTGTGGCCTGTAGAAGCACTCACGTCAGTGGACTGGTCCCCAGCGTAATGCCACATGTCGTCCACCATGCTGGTGAGCAGGCTCAGGCTGGCGGGGATGTTGTGCGGGAGCATGAGGATGCTGAGGGCCTGCGGGGAGAAGGGCGGGGATAGGTACAGCACAGGGGACAACCGCGTATGGGTGGTTGGTGCCTCACCTCTCCACTGACCTACGTGTGGGGGCTTGCCCAGCTCACATCTGAGACCCACCTCGCACCCCGAGGCGGCTAACAACCCTGACCACAGCTGATGGGGACCAGGGCCCATCCTACCCTCCTGGCCCAACCAGATCCTCAGTCCCCAGCATATGGACTTGGGAATGCAGACAGCAGAGGTTCTGGCCTGGTCTCTGAGTACTGAGAGTGAAAATGGGTGGTCACGTGAAGGAAGAAGCAGAGACAGGAAGGGAATCTGGGGGTGGTACCTAGATCCAAATTCTAGGTCACATTCCTCCTCGTCCCACTGCAGCCTCAGTAAGTTCCTCCCCATGACCTTTTGCTCAACTCAAGTTGATTTGTTATCTGAAACCAAATCCTTCAACTAATACAAGCAATGACACACCCAGACTCCTCCATGGGCAGACACCCCCTCCTGACAGTACAAGGCCTTGCCACTTTGTTAACTCTAAGTGCGCGGCCAGGGCCTCCGGGGCTCAGACCGAGAGGGCGTGGATTGGCTGGGACGTGTCCCCTCGGTGCAGGGGACCAGGAGGAAACGTGCTGCCGCAGCAGGCGGCCAGGCCCAACGCACTCGTTTTTATCCCTTGAACTGTGAGGCGGAATGAGCCGAGGCGCTGGGTCTGGAAATGCAGTGGCAGCACAGGCAGGAGGCGGGCTCCACCCCTGGCCGTGCTCCCTACACACCCGGCCTGGGCGTGTACGTGTCTGCCCACGGACTGACTGACATGGTGTGTTCAATAGAGGCCCAGCTGGGTGGGGGCACCCGATGGCTCTGCACTCCTCTGATGTGCTTCAACTTTCCGTGCTTAACGGAGAGAAGGGCCCACACTGTGACACGCTTTGAAAGAGGAAACGGAAGCTTCAGAGAAGGGCAGGAAAGCCCGTGGATGAGAACTCCAATCCTCAAGCCTCACGCTGACAATCTGAAAAGACCAGGCCCCTGAGATCTGAAACACGACAGGCCTGTTTGCGACAATGGCCAACACAATCTGCTGGCTTTCCTAATATCCTTCATGGACTCCTACTCACTGAAGACCTGCGGGCACACTCGGGCCACCAAGGCCCCACCCAGGATGCAATCCAGCACCCACACCACACATCTCCAGGGCCCGAGACACAGATGGCTCCGGGTACTCTCTTTGGTACCCCCCAAGCCTGAGCCCTAGCTCTGCCATGTGCCCCGAGCGTCCCTGGGCCCGTGGAGGTCAGTGAGCTGAGGCCTGACAGCGCCCACTGCCCGAGTGAAAGGAGCTGGCAGGTAGCCATCTGAAGACATTGCTGCCCGGGGGCCTGGACATGGACTGTACCCGGGGCCAGTGCTCAATGTACGGGATCAGCATTCTCAGTCTGGCCTCCACTGCGTCCCTCAGGAACTGGTCTGTCGCCTTCTTCCTGGAAGGGGAAGAAGAAAACAGTGCGTCTCTGGGTTAAAGGATGGGCTCGGTGCTAGCCTAAGGGGAGAGGCCGCTGGCTCCGGGCGCTGGCCTGTCAACAGCTGTCCGAGCCAGGTGGCTGCCTGTCAGTCAGGCCCCCCGAAGCAGCAAGGCTGTTGAGTGCACCTCTTCTGGCTCTGCTTGGACTGGACTCCTGGGGACAGCTGGTGGGGCCTGAGTCACTCAAGCCTTAGTTGCCACCCTAAGTGACAACGCCACAGGACTTACTCTGCCTGGCTCAGCTGTACCAGCTTCTGCTCTTCTTCCAGTACCTGGGTGAGCTGAGCGTTGCACTGGGTCACGAAATGCAGGATCAGCTCACTGCCATCGTTCCCGAACATGCTGGCTGCTGCACTGGAGAGGCCCAGAGACTGCAGAGGGAAGAACGGAATGGTGGCGGCGAGTGTAGCGGACATGCATTGCCTGTTCGCCACCAGTGCCTCTTCTAGTGACTGCAGCTTCGTTTTCAGAGGGCCACCCCACTCTTCCTTCTTCATCTGGGAGACTGGGGTGAAGCTAACCACACTCAATATTAAGTCCCTGGCGTGCTGCAAAGCCTGGGGCACAGACCTGGACGGGAGTTCACAGCAACAACTCAAGGATGCGCCCGTGAGCAATCCCAGGCCTGGAGGAGCTGCCCTGGGACTCTGGCTTGGACTGTTGGAAAGAGGAGCTCTCTTCCCACTGGGGCTGCTGAGCCATTCCTAGTCCTGCATGGGAGGCCCCTGCTGAGAATGCAGCTGAGAGAGGAACGCGAAGCAGATATGCTGGAGAGAAAGTTCCCGGCCCCACAATCCAAGAATGCTGAGCCCAAGCCACTTCCAGACTGTTATTACTTCATAAGCCAAAACACTCCTCTTGCTTGAGCCAGTCAGAGTGGAACTCTGACACTTGTAACCTGGAGTCCTAACTGACATAAAAGGGGGCTGGGGAAGAACGCTCATAACCCTTCCCTTACCAATTCACTTAATTTATCTCTTGGAAATTGAGTCATTTAAACAACAAGGTCTGACTGGTAGCTCAGTTCATTATTGCCCTGATAAGACAGGGTTGTGGCTGTGATCCCTGGCCAGGGCACATACAAGAAGCAACCAATGAATGCATTAGTATGTGGAACAACAAATTGATGTTTCTCTCTCTCCCCCTTCCTCTATCTAAAATCAATGAATAAAAATGAAAAACAACAAAGCTTTCCTCAATGAGTTGTCAAGACGTTAACAAAGCCACAAAGGCCCCTGCTACTCCCCATCTACAGCAACTGCTGTGCATCTGCTCGAGGCAGAACCGACAGCAGCAGAGACAGGGAGAAAAAGGAACAAAACATTCACCAGAAACTCCCCTGTGGGGAGGGGGAAATGCCTCTTTGGTGGACGTACACAGCCCTTTTGGAGGACAATCTGCCAGTCCCTTCCAATGCAGGAGTAAATGTATTAGATTTATTGAGAAAAATACAGTGTGTTGTTTTCCCAAGTGGTGCTTTCTTGGGCGTTTCCAAACACCGTATTTCATCAAGTCTAAGATGCACATATTTTTCACTTTAAACAATCAGTGTGAATTGTACAACTGATGATGCGTCACGGTTTAAAGGTGGCATTTAGCTTTTCCAGTGATGCACACAACAATGTTGCTTCTTACAACCACTGGCAACTTAGAGTCAATGAAATATGGTCATTTTTGTCACAGGCAATTCTTTACATGGGTTGTCTTTTGACCCTTGCTCCTAAGAACCAGCTCCATCTTGTATTCTTTTTATAGTAAAAAATAGTTTTAATGAACCTAGTTTCACCTTACTAAGAACGAACCGCCCCCTGCAAACAAACAAAACACCCAGAGAATCCTACAGGGGAGAAGGTTCCAAGCTGGGCTGAACTTGGGCTGATGTAAGGCCTCTGCTTTGGCGGATGGAACTCCCTCCTGGCTGAGCTTGGTCAGGCTGCCCCGCCCTCACCTACACACACCTGGGCTCCCTCTGCAATTGCCTCTGCCGTCCACCCATGGGCAGGCACGAACTCCAGGGCTGCTGTCAGGATGCGGTGCTGCAGCTGCTCCTCACCCTCATGGTCCTCCTCCTCGTCGCCGCCCTGGTCTGTGTACCTGAGACCCAAATCCGAGGGAGACATGGGGACAGAGCCCGGCACACCTCATCTTCCTGCCTGCGGCCTCGAGTGCAAAACGCGCCTGACCAGAAATCATAGCTACTAGTCAGTAAGCACATGTTGGGAGGACATTTACGCTTGTGTATTGGCATCCCAATGCCGACACAGTAAAACTGCTATCATCTTCCCCTCCCGTATGCTCACTGAGCGAAAGCGCAATGAGCAAGGAGGTCAGGCCACAGGACACGTGCTCCTGCAGCTCCCAGGATTCCCTGTTTCTAGCCCTCAGCACAGTTTCTTTGTCTGTATTTGCACCAGATGGTAATGCCATGAAGTCTGAAACAATGGCCACGTTATCCACAGGGTCTGGCACAAAGCAGATCCTCAAAAAAATATCTGTTGAACTGAAATGGAAAGTATGTTAATGACTGGCAATACTTTAATTTCAGAGCTAGAGGAACTTCTCAGTGCTAGGATTAACAAAAAAAATATCTAACGGAAATGGAAATTATGTTTCTAGAGGACAACCTGGCCTCATATAGGTAACAAAATGCTACATGTGCATATCCTTTGACTAGGTGCTTCCATTGCTGAGAGAATCACACACTTTATCTCATTATTTTTCATACCACTGAAGGAAATCTAAATATTCATCAATAAACGATAGGTTAAACAAACTCTGGTACCACCATCTGCTAGAATATTATGCAATTACTAAAATAATGACTGTGAAAAGACATTAAAACTGTAGACAGAGTGAAAAAACAGATTCTGTGTAGGTGAGGGCGGGGCAGCACATATAATTAATCATTATTATTATTGTTATTTTTAAATCCTCACCGAAGGATGTTTTCATTGATTTGAGAGAGAGAGAGAGAGAGAGAGAGAGAGGGGGAGAAAGAGAGAGAGAGGGAGAAAGACAAACATCAATGTGTGAGAGAAACATTGATCGGTAGCCTCCTATACGTACCCTAAACAGGGATCAAACCAGAACCTGGGTATGTGTCCTCACCGGGAATTGATCCCTCAACCCTTCAGTTCACAGGATGACACCTCAACCAACTGAGCCATAGAGGCTAGGGCTGTAATTAGTCATGATTATAGATGTAAGTTTATGTATGAAATATGCTTACAGAAACATCTAAAAAGATAGTAACAAAAATGTTGGCCAGTTTTTTCTGGATCTGTGATTTCCAGTAATTTTTGCGAACTTCTTTGTATTGTTTAGATGTTTTACAATGTACAGGCACCATTTTCATTAAAAAACAGGAGGTTCTGCCCTAGCTGGCTTGGCTCACTGGATAGAATATCGGCCTGTGGACTCAAGGGTCCAGGTTTGATTCCGGTCAAGGGCATGTACCTTGGTTGCAGGCACATCCCCAGTAGCGGTGTGCAGGAGGCAGCTGATCGATGCTTCTCTCTCATCAATGTTTCTAGCTCTCTATCCCTCTCCCTTCCTCTGTGTAAAAAATCAATAAAATATATTTAAAAAACGAACAAACAAAAAAACCCAGGATGTTCCTTTCAAAGATAACCTTGATAATGATGAAAGGTGAGAAAGTCAGAGAGGAGAGAGGAAGGAGAACAGATGGACCCAAGCACGCACAGTGACCAGAGACGGGTCGACAGGGTTCTGGTGCCTACCTGGGGGGTGGACGAGAAGACGCGGGACTCGGTTCTTCCGCCCCCTGCGTCTCAGAATGTTGTTGAGAAAAAGGAGGGGGAGGTTGGTGCTTCTGCTCATCTGAAGCCCTCAGCTGCAGAGCTGCAGCATGGAAGGCACGTGGCGCCAGGGCTGGCTGGCAGCGGGACACTGGACAGAAACGGGATGGAAACGGGATGGTCAGTCGGGGACACTGACCAGAAAAGGCCCTTTGGTACAAGGGATGGGGGAGAGTAAGAGCGCAGAGTCCCCTCAAGCAACCCTTATCCCAGGGTTGGGTCTCAAGCAAAACTCAGGCAACCTAAGACGTGGAGACTAAAGTATGAGCCAGGAAACAGAAGACCCACTTCCAGGCCTGCTTCTGTCCTTTGTTAGCTGTGTGGCAACGGGCAAGCCATTTCACCCCTGTGAGCGTGGCTTTAAAGTAGGCAAATTAAGCGTAATAATCTCGACTGCTTGCTCCACGGGAGTGGGCCTGAAACCAAAAGCTGACGGTGACTTGAAAATATTTCATGTTTATATATCACGGCTAGCGTGTTGGACTAGAATTAGAAGTACTGACCCCAGTGTTTATACGCCTCAATCTGCCTTCTCATCGGCAATATTGCAACACCCCCTTCATTCAATTAGGAAAGGGCTTTTGGAAAAGCACCACCTCATGCCTTTTCCTTTCCCAACAGTGTATTATAAAACATTGCAAACAAGTTGAAAGGATTGTGGCATGAACGCCCATATCCACCACCCAGACACTCTATATGTAACCATCACACTCTTCCTTAATCCATTCTGCAATTTGATACATTTGTCACAGACCTCAGTCTTCTTCATCTCTAAACACGTCACCATGCCTCCACGAGCTGGAGTTTAATATTTATTTTCTGTTCCCTGACTGAGCTATTTATATACAACGAAATGCAAAAGTCTGAAACGTTGCCAATTCTGAATTTTGACAAGTGCCTACTTACAGAACCTGAACCCCAATCTCGAGGTCATCACCTCCCTGCAAGGTCACTCATGTTCCTTCCCAGTCGTTTCCTACCCACAGTTCTGAATTTTTTCCGTCTAGTCTTGCCTGTCCTAGAACTTCATCTAAATACAATCGTACAGCATGTCATTTTCATGTAAGACTTCTTTTGTTGAATACACCGTTTAGACTGAGCTATGCTTTCTGTGTGTAAACCAGTAGGCCTTCTGCGGATGGACACCGGGCTGTCTCAGGGTTGGCTACTATCAGCAACGTTGCTACGAAAATACTTGTACAAACCTTGTTGTGGACACAGGCTGTCATTTCTTCTGGTATTTGTAAATACTTAGGAGTGGATTTGCTGGGTCACAGGCATTGCTTTTACCAAACACATTTCGTTTGGAGTTTTGTATAGAAACAACGAAAGGGCATCCTTTAAAAAACAAATCTATGGGCCCCCTGAGGGAACAATGATTTTAAAAAACACAGCACGACAGGTGTGAAAACACCAGCGTTTTCAGTGTCTGTATAGAAAAAAGGGCGCGACTATCCATACTACTTTGAAAAGGGCAAGGGAGGTTCTGAAGGAACTCGGAGGAGCCACTGTGATTTGGGAGAGTTTGGGTGAAATGCAGGAGGATGCTTATTATGTGATTAACTATGCATTTTTGTCAATGTGTCACATTGGGTCTAGTCCAGAGGTTCTCAACCTGTGGGTCGCGACCCCTTTGGGGTCGAACGACCCTTTCCCAGGGGTCGCCTAAGACCATCCTGTATTATCAGATATTTACATTACGATTCACAACAGCAGCAACATGACAGTTATGAAGCAGCAACAAAAATAATTTTATGGTTGGGGGTCACCACAATAGGAGGAACTGCATTAAAGGGTCGCGCGGCATTAGGAAGGTTGAGAACCACTGGTCCAGTCCATTTATGCCAACGATGCCAAGCTCCCTCTTTTAAGTAAGCGCCTGTCTCTTTAAGAACTCGGATGTACACACAGAAATCGTGCCTCCAACGCGGCAAACGTGGTGCCCGGGGATCGCGGAATAACTGACGCGGGGGGCGACGACGGGCCGGAAACGGTGGCCAAGGTGCTCCCTCCGGTGGCCTCCGCCTCTGTCCCTCCAGCGTTCCGGGCCCTGGGCCCTGGCAGGGGACTTGGGAGGCTGCAGCCAAGTTCCGCAACCCCGAGCTGTGTGACCTTGGGCACCCACAGCCCTCTCTGGGGCTCCGTGAAGTCCATTAAATGGGAGTGAGAGGCCCTGCGAGGCCCTGCTCCGCGGCTCTGGCCCCTCGCATCTGTTGACTCGGGGCAGAAGCCCAGCCAGGCGGCCCGTTCCCTCCCGGGACGCCGGCGGCCCCGCGCCCGTGTCCTTCACCTCACCTTGCTCGCGAGCCGCCGCCACGGCCTCTTCCGCCCCACACCCAGCCCAGGTCGGCCTCGCGCCCCCTCCCCGCTCCACCCCGCTCCCCGGCTCGGCCGCCCCCTTACCGGGCAGGCACCGCAGCTGCAGGAGCCTCCAGCCCGCTCGGCCGAACGCGCTGGACACCGCCGCCATCTTGGAAGCGGGCACGTCTGCGACGTCAGCGCAACCACTTCCGCCCTCACGCTCCGCGGGAGCCCCCGCCTCTCGCGAGAAGCGCGTGTGCGGAGCCGGCGACTGCGGAGAAGCGGGGAGGGCGTCCCGGGTACCAGGTAAGCGCTGGTTGGGTTGTCCCGGGAATACGACCTCCCTCGTCCCCAGACCCTCCCATGTCCTAGTCCCCGTCGTGTGACTTGGTGGGAACTAGCCTTGGCCACCTCCCCAAGGGCCATGGCGGGCTTTTGCTCTGAGACTCCGGCGTCGAGTCGGTCTTTTCGGCCTCGGGCTCCTGGCCGCTGTGCCCCTTGTCCTTCCTGGACTGCCCGCTTCGGCCAAGGCCCCAGGGACAGCGATCGGGAGGACGCCCCCCGGGCTGGGGTCCGGGAGGCCGGGGTGGGGGACTCCCTTCTGCCCGTAGCCAGCTGTTGTGACCTTGGGCCCCAGTCCCACGTCTCAAATAGAAGACGTTTCGTCTCGATCGTTGGGGGAACCTCCGGGTTGTAATTTTGAGCGAAGTCTTGGTCGTTGGGGAAACCTCCAGGTGGTACTTTTGAGCCAGTGATTTTCCTGAACCTCTAACTTAGAGGTTCTCAGCCTTCTGGCCCTTTAAATACAGGTCCTCATGTGATGACCCGCAACCATAAAACGATTTTCGTTGCTGCTTCATAACTGTAATGTTGCTACTGTTATGAATCGTAATGTAAATATCTGACATGCAGGGTGGTCTTAGGCGACCCCTGGGAAAGGGTCGTTGGACCGCCAAAGGGGTCGCGACCCCCAGGTTGAGAACCGCTGCCTTAGGTGATGAGTTGGCTGTAACCAGATATTTTCCAAACTGGCCAGATGGGAAAAGCCACAGAGGTTGCTTGTGGGTCAGTAGAGTGCCCAGGCCTCTCTCCGGGAGGGTTGATTGATTGCACGCGTCTCCTCCAGGAGCCCGGTTTTCACACAAGCCCCCGGGTGATTGTAGGACCTGCAGCTTTGGAAAAGGCTGGTGGCATTCATTCGGACACGGAGTGCCAAGCCCTGGGTGACCCCGCAAGGTCGCGGACTGGCCTTCACTGTCCTCGCAGAGCCCCGCTGGGGTTTCTGTTGTCAGAGAAGCTTCGTGTTAGGAGGACGGTCCGAGGAGGAGGAGGGGTGCCAGGAGCCAAGCAAGTTGATCTGTCAAGTTTGTGTCTGCAGTCAGACCCTTCCTGGTCTTTGTATCTGTTTTGCACACGCCTTGCCAACCCGAGTCTTTTCATATCACGCTGGTCTCCCCTGCATGAGTGGGGGTGAAGCCCTCCTAAGCCACACTCCCCAAGTGTTAAAATCCCACACCCATCTCTCCAGTTCCATGAAGCACTGGTCTAAGGGTTGCTGGTGGTGGTTTTTGTTTTTCTGAGTTCAGTCCACTTATCTTCAGATGAGCCTCTTCTGTGTGTTCACGTAAGAAACATGCAAACCTGTGAAGAATTTTTGTGAGTTTAGTTGAGCCAAACGGTTGACAATTGCCGGGAAGCAGACTCCCAAGGGGTTGGAGAGAATGCTCCGGAGGATGGGGGTTTCCGCACCTTGTTTTTGCACATTACAGTCAGAGGAGGGGTCCTGAGCAGGTTACACGAAATCTGTCGGTGATGGATCAGGGAGGTGGCGGGAGAAAGCACAGCCGGGAAACCTCTGGAACTGGATAAAAAGTAAAACGATGGTCACACTTCTAGTATGTCCGTGGGCGCAGCACAGTCCACAGTCTACAACCATCATGATGACAGTGAGAATGAGGGGATTTGTGGTCTCTGTGCTTTGAGGGGCCTGGAAAAAGGGAACTCCCTTTGTTGTTGCAGAGACATGTTTTTCTAGGTACAAACGGGCTTAGTTAAGGTGAAGGTTAACCTTTGCTGCCTTAGGACCCGACCACCCACAACACACTGCTTGTCGTTGTAAGAGGTTTTCATTTCAGACCATCCGTGGCTACCTACGTTAGGTCTCTAAGTTGGCAAGGCCACCACGCGGGCCTCCCCTACGCTTGTCCAGGTTTAGTGCACAGGTGGATGGTCTAGCGCTTGTAACCCTTAACTCGACACACACACCTAATTCCCTGGTGACAATCTCCCATTTCCTTTTCCTTTGAGTTTCCTGTTTCCTTGCTGATTATCCCCTGTGTGTGTGTGTGTATTCATGAGCTTCAGTCAGTTCATTTTAATTAAAATTTTCTGGTGACTGTCAGGATTCTCAGGCAGTTTTTGTTGTTGTTTTTGTTGTAATCCTCACCTGAGGATACTTTTCCATTGGTTTTTTTAGAAAGTGGAAGGGAGGGGAAGACAGAGGAAGAGAGAGAGAGGAGAGAGGAGAGAGAGAGAGAGAAACATCAATGTGAGAGAAAGACATTGATTGGTTGCCTTCCCCAGGCACCCTGATCAGGGCTGGGGATTGAACCTGCACTGCAACCCAGGTACGTGCCCTTGACCAGAGTCAAACCTGGGACCCTTCAGTCCTCTATGCACTGAACCAAACTGACTAAGGCTTTTCTTTTCTTTTTTTCTTTTTTTAGTGGTGTTTTTACTGATTTCAGAGAGAGAGAGAAACATCAATGATGAGATAGAATCATTGATCCTGCACGCCCCTCACTGGGGATTGAGCCCACAATCCCAGCATGTGCCTTGACTGAGAATCGAGCTGTGACCTCCTAGTTCATAGGTCAACGGGTCAACGCTCAACTGATGAGCCATACCTCCCGGGAAGGATTCTCAGGTTTTCAATGCACCTGACTTAAAAGGATTTGATTTTGATTTGAACAAATACCCAAACGTCAATCTTAGTTTTTTCTTTTGGCCCCGTTCCTCCTTAAGAGAAGACAAATGCCTCAAGATTTAACTCGGCCCTACCTGGTTTGGCTCAGTGGATAGAGCGTTGGCCTGCGGACTCAAGGGTCCCAGGTTCGATTCCAGCCAAGGGCATGTACCTTAGTTGCGAGCACATCCCCAGTGGGGAGTGTGCAGGAGGCAGCTGATCGATGTTTCTCTCTCATTGATGTTTCTAACTCTCTGTCCCTCTCTCTTCCTCTCTGTGAAAAATCAATAAAATATATTAAAACAAAAACAAAAAAAAACAAAAAAAAGATTTAACTCGGTGCCTTAAAAATAAGCAAGTGTATCTCCAGAAGTTATCCTGAGACATGTGCTGTCATGCCTGCCAGGAACGTTTTAGAAGAGCCACAAGCATGTGTGTGCAGCAGTTGGAGTTGGAAGGTGGTCAACAGAGACGTCCAGTGCCATGACAGTGACTTCTACTCCAGCGCTAAAGGCACAGGTTGAGCCCGGCTTGTGTGGCTCAGTGGTTGAGCCTATAAACTGGGCATGTGCTGGGAGTCCAACCATGACCTCCTGGTTCGTGGGTCAATGCTCAACCACTGTGCCACACCAGCCAGGACCATCATCATTCTAGAAACAGATCATTTGTGTCTTATAACTTAATCCCCAGCGATCCATGGCTGTCTTCCCTGGCTGGTTCTTAAATGTGAGATTGATCCCAAGTCACTCACCTTAAAGCTTTGCAAAGGTTCTTCCTCAGTATCATGTCTATCATGTGACAGTAAAAGCCTTAAGAGTTTTTATTTATTGCCCAACCGGTGTTGACCCATGAACTAGGAGGTCAGGGTTCGATTCCTGGTCTAGAGCACATACCTGGGTTGCAGGCTCGATCCCCTGTAGGGGCCATGTGGGAGGCAGCCGGTCAATGATTCTCTTTCATCGTTGATGTTTCTATCTCTCTCCCTCCCTCTCTCTCTCTGAAATAGCATTTAAAAAAAGAATTTTGAAAAGGGCAGCTTTTAAAAAGTAAATAAAATAAAAGTTTTAATTTCATGACTGTGCATTGTTTAGGGATATGAAAACCATAATTCAGTGACTAAGGAGTCCTGATTGTCTAAATAACACTTGGCAGCCTTTTACTGCGACTTGCAGCCGGGTCAGGCTGGTAAAGAGTATGCATTCCACACGGAAGAAATAGGTAAAAGGCATGACAGAGCAAAATTCACTTCGGAGAGGTGGAGACGCGTGGAGTCAGGTTGTGGAGAACCCGAATCCCGAAGACGAGTTTTGCTTTTGCTCTAGAAACGAAAACCTTCAGCGTAAAGCTCCTGTGGGAAGTTAGCAGCAAACCCAGAGCGCTGCAGCGGGGAAGGATGGCCAGCCAGCCCGGCTTGCTTCGGGGCAGAGGAGCCAGGCATTTGAAGTCAACACTTTTAAAGAAGGAAGGACGCACGGACATGCCTTACATGCCGTCCCAGAGTGTCGGTGGTGGTGTGATTGTCACTTAGCCACCTCTGCGGAAGGCAGTGTTCGGCGACAGACCAGTTCACCCTGATGTCTCCACCACGGCTTCTGTCCTGCTGTCGTTTATTGGAGCGAGTTTACGTCGGAAACTTGGTGGCATTAATATTTAAGAAAGAAAGGAGGAACTGAGAGGGTGCTGTCTCCTGACCCACTTTCATTCTGTACTCACCTGAGTATCGAGTGGAAGAGAAAGTTGACCCATGCGGGGAAGTTTCCATAGGATGGAAGCCCTGGCTGTACAGTCACCTGGACTTGGATTCAAACCCCAGCTCTTACCCTATCCATACAACACGTACTAGTGGGTGACGTGGGCAGGTCAGAGGCCGCAGTTTCCTGGCTGTCGGGTGGGAACGATGCCTAGGTTCAGGTGGTCCTGAGATTCAATTGAGATAATATGTAACGTGTTTTTAAACTCCCTGGTTATACTAAATGTTAAAGAAAGACATAGTAGATACTATTGACCACCGATACATTGATATTTTGCTGAAAGAGAAAATATTCAACTTGCCAAACTTAATGACTTGTCTCTTTAAAAACACACACACACTAAGCTTGTGGTTGGGTTGTCTGCCAATTTATTTGCCTTTCTTGCTGAGTCATACTTCTGCCTAATTAGTGTCCTGCCTGTTATATATTCTGGTCAAGCTGAGCTGTCTCATATCAGAGAGGAAATAGCTTTCTGCCTTCAAGCTCTTTACTTGACTGCCAAGTCAGGGCGCTCCGAGGAAGCCGCCTGCTTTTTGGGTATGAAACCCGGGGGTAATGGACTTGTTCATTTATTCACACGCTGCTATTGACAGGAAGATGCTCTCACGTAGTTTACATTCCTGGTCAGAATTAGGTTATGATTCTAATTAATTCGATGGTGCCTCATGGGTGAAATTGCACTTTCGTCTCTGCTCGGTCCTGACTCTCCTCTGGCCGGTGGTTTTAGGTGCAGCACAGCAGGGATGGCAGACTTTGGGATCTCGCCTGGCCAGTCTGTGGCGGTGGTGTGGGATAAGCCCTCCCCGCTGGAGGCTCTGAAAGACCTGGTGGAGAAGCTTCAGGCGTTAACCGGCAGTGAGGGCCGCGTGTCTGTGGAAAACGTCAACCAGCTGTTGCAATGTAAGTACCTACCCAGGTTGTCTTTACAGGGTCGGGTGGGGGGAGGTGGGGAGCTTCCACGGGAGTGCTGCATTTCTGATAAGATAACTGACTTTTTGTTTGGGTGGCACATGATGGCTGTGGCCTGTCACCCTGCCGTTTTCAGTTGAGATACAGTGGACTCAGGAGGCTGGTTGATTTGTAGAGCATGTTCTTGTTTCTTCCTTTGCTACGCCACTTTTTCTGTTAAAGCCTATTCTTCAGCTTCCTCTTTGACTTCTTCCCACGAGCGTATCAAAGGATATGACAGTAGTAAGACTGAGGGAGAGCAGGGCAGCAGTGTCCTTACCCCCCTTGCTAGTAACTGAGCTAATCGCATTTGCTGAACAGGTGGGTGTGCACTTTGTAGGGCCAAGCGTGGCCTTGGAGGGGGCTCAGAGGGCCTGGGAGACGGCTTCTGGGGTCCAGGTGGTTGCTGACACCGTCTTCCTTCTTTGCAGCTGCACACAAAGAATCTAGCTTTGACGTCATTCTAGCGGGTGTGATTCCTGGAAGCTGCGCTCCGCACAGCGCTGAGGTCCTGGCTGAGGTGGCCCGGATCCTTCGGCCTGGGGGGAGTCTTTTCCTGAGAGAGCCGGTGGAGACAGCTGTAGGTGAGGAGGGCGCCTCTGAGAGACGGGACTCGCACAGTTGCATCTGTGCTGTGCTTGCTGCATCTCTCGGAGCAGGAGATACCGTTTGGAGATCAGTATCCTTACAGCTGATCTTATCATTAGATACACGTTGTTGTGAAAAATCTGAAGCTGCACATCTGAAGAAACGTGTGATCTCTGACCCAGTCGGTAGTAAAGTAGAAGGAAACTGCCCACCGAAAATGGCTGGGTCCTTGGACAGGTGAACGGACCGTTAACCTTTGCCGTGTCTATCCCGTGGGAAACCATGCAGCGGTGAGAGGGAACAGACTTCATATGTGCAGCCCTGTGGACGGGGTCCCAGGGGAGTCCTGTTGAGTCTCAGAGAGTCACATGCTGCGTGACTAAACACGGTATCTTTCGTCAGAAGTATAAAAAGATAACCCGATACTCGTTATGTTAGAGTTTCTAAGCCTCTTTCTAGTCGTTATCTAACAACCCTGGAAGGCTCGTATTTCCAAGCAGCAGAGAGCTATAAGAAACAATAATGGAATTGCTATCTAAAACTTAAGAGTACTGGTGAGAGAATTTTGAATAACCAAGTCAAATTAAAATATCACCAAAATGGATGTACATTAAACAGAAACGGTTGTTATTGTTCTAATGCCCGATGACCCAAACAGGACAGAGCCTTTATTATTTTTCCTGCTTTCCCCTGTAAAGCTGCTGATTGGGGTCTTTCCTCTTGGCAGTTAACAATAGCCAAGTGAAGACGGCGTCGAAGCTGTGCTCGGCCCTGACTCTGTCTGGCCTCGTGGAGGTGAAAGAGGTACGATGGGAGACAGCCTTCTTTGCTGGGAACCTAACCCTGGGCCACTCGCCTAGTGCGTACCTCTTCGGAGACAATACGGAGAGGAGAGGACCGGGGAAATGCCAGCCCTGAAGGGGAGGGTCAGTTCGCTGCGACTAGGAAATAAGTTGAGAAGTGCTCTGCGTGTGAGAGACATGAAGCCTCGAGGACAAAACCTCTGGGACAGTCTCCCCTGCAGAGGCTCGGCTGGGGCCCAGGTGGGTGGGGGCATATTCCGGTCTCAGCGCTGGTTAGCGGTGCTGCCCACCGAGGGCGCAGAGCTGAGCACAGATCTCTCAGTGGACGCTAGTCCTAGGCGCGGGGAAGGGCAGTCACCTGGATCATCCTTGGGTGTTTGGTGGATGGCTGTGTAGGTTGGAGGGGAAACCCCATTTTTGACAGTTCAGTAGAAACATTTTAATTAAATAGAGTTGTTTATATTCCCACATTCTTCTCTGATATTGACATTTTCTTAGGTGTGAGGTCAGAATAATATAATGAAAGCCATTATACCACTGATTTGCTACATAACTGAAGACCTTAATTTACTCATGCCCACTCTTTATTTTCCTTTTTAGTTTAAGGTTTTCCATTTTTATTCTGAAATAAGAAATGCTCACAAAAATTCAGTGAATACTGAAGCATGTTGAATATGAAGTGATGACATCCCAGTCCTTGCTCACACGTCTCTCCCCCGAGGAAACCATTTATTATGTATTTGCAGCTACACACACACACACACACACACACACACACACACGTGTATACATAGATCATTAATGTCAGTAAGGTCCTATGTATACATTGTTAGGTCACGAGCTTTTTGGACATTTACCCATCTCAGTGTATCAGCCCTAGTTCGTCTTCAGGATGTCACCGTAGCTGGTGCTGCAGGTGGGCTGTGGTTCGTGGAACCATTCTGTAATGTTAGACACAGGTTATTACTGTTTAATGACGCAGCACCCCCACCCATTTCTTTACTTTTACTGTCTGCTGCTACTTCCCAAGGCACATAGGAAGCATTTCCCTCCCCCTGGGGTTCTTTTCCTCTCAGGATCTACATTTTACCGTCTTTATGGTGGGCCTGCTTCCCCGCTATAGGCTTAGATCCTGTTCCACTGGGCCAGGTCTGATTCATCTTCACAATAACTCTCCAAAGTTTTAAAACTCGAAGTAAAATAGGCTCTAAGTAAAAACTAGACAAAAGTTACACTCTAGGGTTATGATCAGTGAGAAGCTGATATGAGCATGAGGTGACGTCTGTTACCCCTGCTGTTACCCTGTGTCCTGCTTAGAACAGCCGTCCCAGCTGGTGGCCCGTGGACCACTGGTGGTCCGTGAGGTCCAAAAGGTTGGTGACAGCCGGTTTAAGGAAACCTTTGGAGCAGTGGTCGCAAAGCCGTGGACCACTAGTGGTCTGTGAGGTCAAAAGGTTGGCGACCGCTGACTTTAAACACAGAAATTAGGATTTGATACCCATATAGGTGGGCTTAGGACATCATTTTGTAGGAGTGTGGCCTGATCCTTTTGATGTCTTGAATTCCAGCTGCATCGGGAACCCTTGAGCCCTGAGGAGATACAGTCTGTCCAAGAACATCTGGGTTACCATAGCGACAGTTTGGTCTCTGTGCAAATCACAGGCAAAAAACCCAACTTTGAAGTGGGTTCTTCTAGTCAACTTAAGCTTTCTACTGCCAAGAAGTCTCCTTCGGGTAAGACTGCACGTTCTTGTCTGAATAGGCCTGAAGGATACGATGGAAACGGAGCCAGAGATCCGAATGACGTGATAGGTTCTTAGAGGGTTAGTCCTGCCTTAATTTCTGTCATTTCCAAATGGAAGCAATTAATGCAGGACTAATCCTCTAAAAATGCAAGAATGCTTATTGTACTGTTGTCCTAGGCATTTTCAGATCGAACAGAACTAACGCATAGATATTATCTAGTTCAGCCCTTCTGCACTGGAGGACACTGAGGCCTCCAGATTTTATTATGTTGTTTTAATTTCAGAGAGAGGAAGAGAGACAGAGAGAGAGAGAGAGAGAGAGAGAGAGAGAGAGAGAGAGAGAGATATCAGTGATGAGAGGGAATCATCAATCAGCTGCCTCCTGCACTCCTGCTACTGGGGATGGAGCCTACAACCTGGGCCTGTGTCCTGATGGGGAATCAAACCGTGACCTCCTGGTTCATGGGTCAGTGCTCAACCACTGAGCCACGCCAGCTAGGTGAGGCCTCTGGATTTTAGAGGCCTGAGTCACAGAGCTTAGTGAAGTCTTTCTAGGCCCCAGAATTTTGAATTTTGATATTTATCCTCAGAAGACCTCTTGGTGGTGTCATGATAGATAGGAGTGCCCGGCTCCTCCTCCCATGTATCCTCTGCCTTTGTGCCCATAAAGTCAGCTTTTCTTCCTTTGCGGATCCTGAGACCCTTGTAAAAACATTTCTGCTCGGAGAATCACACTCCCCCTGCTTTGCATTTCCTGTCGCTGTTTTTAGCGCCCAGGTTGAGGAAGTGGTCCCAGCTCGGAGCCGGGCAGAGGTGGGCAGGCCCAGTCACACTGCCCTGTTTTTCGCTGTCCAGCTTATGCCTTCAACAAACCTTAGGAATCCTAACCTTTGGGTTCCTAGTCCCGAATGGTGGGAACAGCTTAGATGAGCAGTTTGCCCAGTGGAAGGTCCGAGCATGCAGTTGTGGCAGTGATCACTAGGGGGTGCTCTTGCCCCCAGGCCTCCCGAGGAATTGGGATCTCAGCCCTTTTCCGGCCCTTCTTGGGCTCTCCTGTCCTATGAGGAGCTCAGAAGTGTGAGGTTTTCTGCCACCGGTGTGTGACACGCCAGCCTCAGCTCCAGAGCTGGTTTTCTTACGTGTAACAGGTTTATGTGAGGCTGAAGCCGTGTGCATCATGCTTTTTGTCCCATCTCATTCATCTTCAATCACCTGCAGTAGGTGCATGGAGGACCTTCAGCCCGTGTTCTGAGGGTGGAAACTAAGACAGAGGAGAAAGCAATGTTGAGTGGAAGTAAAAGCATTAGACAGAACGGCATGTGTGGCTTTGTGCCTGTGCCATTGGGATGACAGATGCTGACCTCCTAGGTTGTTAGCAGGATTAAATGAGATGATGGGTGTGAAATGCTCCCCGTCATGTCTGGTACAGAGCAAGTGTTTAAAAAAGGATGGCGTCTGTGACTGTCACACTGATCGGCCCGAGCTCCTGCCTTTGTAAGTGGTAGAGCTGGGCCTTGAACCCATGTCTTTTGACTCTCAATCCAGTATGTTCTCGGCACAGCCTCAATAGGAAGCGCTGAGGTTTGCTTGTGGTTTGTTTAAGGCTTCTCAGTAGAGCTCTTTTTCTCTTATTGGTTGGACTCAGTGAAGCCTGCTGTGGACCCTGCGGCTGCCAAACTCTGGACCCTGTCGGCCAATGACATGGAGGATGAGAGCACGGTGAGCCGGCACTGTTGCCAGCTTTGCTTCGGGCCCGTTGGGGATGAGGGTTTCTGGTTTGGAGCGGCCTCTCTGGACTCGTGGTGTGAAGGAGTTTAAAGCCCAGCACTGAGGCTGTGCCTGTCACCGGCATTGCTCAGTCGGAGGAGCCTCCCCATGAGGGGCCTTTTACATTGCTTTTCAGCATCGTGTCCCCCACAGATCTTCTTGTTCTTACTTCAGGTGACACGTTAAAGACTCCCGTGGGCATGTGCAGACTTGAAAAGAGTTGTCAGCTGAAATTTTTTATTGGCTCCTTCGGGCAAATCACTGACACTCACTGTCCTCAAAGCAATGCTTCTCCACTTCTGATCAGTGCTCCATAGCAAAGGCGTTCACTTCTCCAGCTGTCGGAGTTACAGTGGCAAGCAGAGTAGGATATGGTTCGTGCCCTCGTAGAATTTACAGGCTACCTGCCCACACGTTGATCAAAGAATTACACAACATACGTATCATATTGGCCCTTTTCTCTGGAATTCTAGAGAAAATATTTTATTCCCCTTTTCACCTGACAGGCCTTCTTATACAGAGTGTCCCAGAAATGTATCCACACTCTTTGAATAATTATAAAGGCAGTGTTTTTTTAAATGTATTTTATTGATTTTTTTACAGAAAGGAAGGGAGAGAGATAGAGGTGGAAACATCGATGAGAGAGAAACATCTATCAGCTGCCTCCTACACACCACCCACTAGGTATGTGCCCACAACCAAGGTACATGCCCTTGACTGGAATCGAACCTGGGACCCTTGAGTCCGCAGGCTGATGCACTATCCACTGAGCCAAACCGGTTAGGGCAAGGCAGTGTTTATTGAAGTACTTTTCATTTACTAGCTATCAGCTGTTCCTGGTGCAAATCGGTTCCCAGCCCCCTCACAGCCTAGTGCATCGTCTGTGGTGCTCAACTCAGATGTGAGCATCAACCGGAAGGAGAATGGCAGGCACCTTCTTACACGGGCAGTAAACCTGCTGCCTCCGCCTGTGGCCACCTCCACCTCTCCTTAGCAGAGAGTATGGCCGTGTCACTAACTGCTCCCAACACTCCCCAGGATCTCATTGACTCAGATGAGCTGCTGGACCCAGAGGATTTGAAGAAGCCAGATCCAGCTTCCCTGCGGGCCCCTTCCTGCGGAGAAGGGAAGAAGAGGAAGGCCTGCAAGAACTGGTGAGTGCTGCCCGCAGCAGAGGTCCAGGTGCTTCCAGATGCTTCTCGTCCCTGCAGTCACAGTGCTCTGTGTGATCACAGCATAGTCTTCCTGCAGGTACATTCTAAAGGAGAATAAAACGAACACTCAGGTAGCCTCAGCAGGTTCAGAACCAGAGACATTACTGGTACCTTAGCAGCCACCTCTGCATGCTTATTTCAGAGAGGGAGGGAGAAGAAGAGAGAGATGCAAACATCAGTGATGAGAGAGAATCACTGATCAGCTGCCTCCTGCACGCTCCCTACTGGGGACCGAGCCCACAGCCCAGGCATGTGCCCTGACTGAATCATACTGGTTCATAGGTTGATGCTCAACCAGTTTTCACATGTAGGTCGATAGTTTAGCCACCTACATGTGAATCTCAGACTATATATTATTTAGTTGTGAAGAACTAAAGAGTGAGCCCTAAGCTGAGTAGACAAGGAAGGATGGATTTTCCGTGTCTCCGAAGGCTCCCAGGGAAGGAAGATCGACAGGCTCCTCTGCTCTGGCTCCTTTGAGTCTCAGAGCAGCTCCCGGGAAGTCGGTGGGAAGGAATGAAGAGGAAAGTCTGCGTACATTTGGTGCTGCCAGGATTTGGGATTTCTGGGGGGTAGCCAGTCTCACTCATCAGCTACTGATTCCCCAGCACATGTGGCCTTGCCGAAGAACTGGAAAAAGAGAATTCCAGGGAACAGAGGAGC
>PVJC01013783.1:0-37420 GCA_004026665.1 Murina feae
CGCTTTTATTAGTTAAGATGTTCTTGGCTAACCCCCTTACCTGCTTTCATCCAACTTAATCCTCTATTATCCTCTCTGACATTGTCAGTGGGTTCTCTGTATCCATGCCTCTGGTTCTAGTCTTAACCAATTACCTGCCATCTGGAAATCCATTGTAATAAGCAATCATTGTGAAGGTTAAACCACTTTCCCATTTCCACTTTACAAGCTATTCTATGATTTCATGTGATGACACTCACCCTCTTTTTATTTTGTATGTCAAGACTTCCATTCTCAAACTGTTTTTCTGTGCACACCAAGCTCTCACTAAATGCCATTTGCTGATCTGGTTTTACTTTACTGTTTCTTAATTTTTGATAGTATATGTAGGTTCAACTCACTAAAGATTTTTTAATTGTTATAATACTATTGTCCAAGGTTCCACTCTAAAACCAGTGGTGTACAATAAGAGTATCCATTATACTACATCCCAGCCTTTCTGAATAGGGCCATGTTTTATTAAGTTATCTATACTAATCTATACTAATAAAAGGGTAATATACCATGGTGGCAGGTTAGAGGCAGAGGTGGTTAGGGGGGAACAGGCCGGTGGGGTAGGGGGGCAATTGGGGGCAATCAGACCAACAGGGGGGCAGTAGGAGGTGATCAGATTGGAAGGGGGGCATTTGAGGGTAATGAGGCTGGCAGGCTGAGTGGTTAGGGGTGATCAGGCAGGCAGGCAGGTGAGTGGTTAGGAGCCAGTGGTCCCGGATTGCCAGAGGGATGTCTGACTGCCAGTGACATATCTTATAGCTTATCTTGATTTAGAGAGAAGAATTAATAGGACACGCCCAACAAGTACAGAATAACTTCAGTATACACTTTTCTTTCTTTATTGATTAAGTTATTACATATGTGTCCATATCCCCCCATTGCCCCTCCCACCCCCCACTCATACCCTCAACCTGCCCCTGGTGTCTGTGTCCATTGGTTAGGCTTATATGCAAACATACAAGTCCTTTGGTTGATCTCCCCCTACCTTCCCTCTGAGGTTCGATGGTCTGTTGGATGCTCCTCTGTCTCTGGATCTGTTTTTGTTCCTCAGTTTATGTTGTTCATTATATTCCACAAATGAGTGAGATCATGTGATATTTATCTTTCTCTGACTGGCTTATTTCGCTTACTCGGAATGGGGGAGAATTGAAGCTGCAGAGCAGACTCAACTTGATCACAATTCAGAAATGTCCCTGGGTATGGTAGCACAACTGCCTTCGGGATGTTCTCTTTCAGTACATGCATGCCTTGCATGCCTCTCAGGAAGCTTTGGGGGCTATGCTTATTTCCCATACATGTTTCGCGCTCAAGGTCATTTCCCAGTCAGTTCCAATCAGTCTCCTATTCCAGTAGCCATACTTCAATCTTTGTGGCAAGTGGCTCTGTCAAGTCTTAATTACAAGTACTTTGAACTTAAAGAGGGAGCTATTCCTTATACCTTTTCCTCTGAACCACTTTGGACTAATTGGAAATATTCACATGAGCTCTTTGGCCTGCTGTAACAAATGAGAACTCCAAGGAGATTAATCAGATGCATCACACCCAGGGAGAATGTAGTATGAATCCTTCTGTTGCAGCTACATGACGTTTCCCAAGGAATGCCTTGTAAGTATACAGGTTCTAGGTTTGTTTTCCCAAAGCAATCCTAACTGCAGCCCTTGTGCTAAAGAGCATTCATAGATAAAGACACTCCTCATAGCAAGATAATTAGTCTGTTTGCCAAGAGGTCCAATTATCAGCTGGTTTTCAGGAAGCTTAGCTTGGGTCACCTGCCTTCCTCCTGAGAATGTTCCACAGGGAAGGAGAGAAAAAATGGGTCATGGTCCAGTTGCTTTAATGCCTCAAAATTTTGGCATAATTAAAACACACAAAAGACTAACCACTAATTTATATGTTTAGGAAACGTGTTATAGCATAGGCTAGTAAGTATATTTATAGAGTTTAATAAAATGTTATAGATTCTAGTAGATACCTGGACAAATGGTATAAAAAACAATTATAATTTTAAAAACACCTTAGTTAAGGAATAATACATTTTGCTTTATTGCTATCATATGAGTATTGGTAACAACAAAATATTGAGAACTTTATACTCATTATGTTTATCTAATCTCACTATAATTTTTAAAAAATGGCTTTATAAATCAATTTATCAGTATGTTAACAAACTAGGAATTATATATTCTTCTTGATAGAGAAATGTAACTATCGCTAATTTATCTTGTGGGACAATATAACTGTATGTAAAAAGCTATAATGCGGTTTACACAGGCACACACACATATTTATATGTTTATGTTTGTGTGTTAGAGTAATAATTGTAATAATGAAAACTTGTAATAGCCAAAATAAACTATTAACAAGAACATGAGAAGAAAAAATGTTACAGCTATATGTCAAGATGAAAAACTGATTATCATGAATACACCACAAGTTGATAAATTCCCTATCTATATCTCTAGCTATACTTGTAGCTGTCTACCTTTTTCTTCTGTCTTTTATTATAAGGCATCATAAAAAATGAGTGTTTTCAAATTGCTTATTTTGTATCATAAAAGATATATATATATATATATATATATATATATATATATATATATATTACAAAAAAAGGTAATACAATTACCTAGAAATAAAGAAAGAATAGAAAAGCACTCACTTTAATGCAAAGGAATATCTAGGTCTATAAGTGTATAGTAATTCCAGAAAAACTGATATGGTCCTAAAAGGATAGAGGACATAAACATAAATATGTTTTATTGCCAACCCTTTTCATACTCATCTGTACAATGGAAACCCAAGTGCAGGGTCTTTTCATTTCAAATGCAAATGAACTTGCAGGCTGTAAATATGAGGCAGTCTCAATGCAACTACAAGTTTTTAGAATATTTGAGTTCATACATAATTGCTATAAACCTCTGATATAATTCACTGCTTTTACTTTATTGTTCTTTGCATGTGCTGAACAGATAGAACACTATAAATTACACTCTGACTCTAGGAATGGAGTTCCACCAACCTAAATTGTTATAGCACAATCCAAACTGTGAAATAACAGCAACTAAATTAAAAAATAATAATAATAAAGTTTTCAGTGTATCCTGCTACCTAATTCAGAAACCATTTTAATGCTACCTACTTCAGTTGCTTTCTTTTCAGTGGAATTATTCAAGAGTTGTTCTTAGTACTCTCCTGTTGGGGGCAGAGAGGAGAGAGATAACTTAAACATTATCAGTTACATAGGTTAATGGCAGAACATAATTTTGTAGAACTGAAATTGACTTTATTTTCAAGTTGCAAGAGAGGTTTACTTCACAGGATATAAAACCAAATTTTCATGTCACAAATCTGTAGTTTATTTTTGCCATTTAACTTGGTTCCTATCACCCCCTTGATGGCATTTCTGTAGCTTTTGTTCAAGCATTAAAGTCTCTAAACTTGCCTCTTCTGTTCTCATTACTAGAACACTTTATAGGTAAATACATTCAAAGAACCTATTGTGCTTTCTGATCAAAATGGAAAGTGATGCCAGGCTATAATAAGCAATTTAATTTTTAATGAGCTTATTCATGCCCAAGGTCATAACTAAGGTAAAAAAAAAAAAAGTTAAAATAAAACTACAGCAAAACACTAATGATAGTGCCCTGAATATGACCAGGGCAGAATAATATTTGGCAGAGAGTACTTTCAAAGTTTCCCAGTGCTAATTTTTAAAATTTTGCCTCAGAATAGTAGCTTAGTTCAACTAAAGTGCAGTATCTTAAATAATATAGATAGATAAAATGCAGAAGACTTGGCTTCAAAAGAGAAGTATGCCAAACTATTTGTGGAATTAAAATTTCTAAGCGGAGATAGTTTAAGTATAAATTTACTAAAAGTTGGGTTACTAGCCCATTGTTCTTTCTCACCTAAAGAGGTAAAAACTTGTCACACTTTATTATTTTCTCCACAGTTTTTAAAACTTACAGCAGCAAGGATGTGGGAGTACTTTAATTACTCAGTTTGCTCTAATGTTTGCATAATAATTAGTAGATATTTGTTACAGGAGAAATTATTTTGCTTATGAAATATTGAATAAGCCAGAAAATATTTTAAAATAGTATCTATTTTACATTATAACTTTTTGAGTTATTATTTTTGTTGTTATATTATTTTAACTTGACAAATTATGTTAAGGAAAATTTTAAAATATTGGTTACAACTACTTTTGAGAAAATCTGAGACCGTTTCTTCTTACTAGTAATAGATATGCTATACCTCATTTATGCATTTGATTTATTTAAAAACTCTTAATTCTTTCATGTTAATAGATACTGGGCAATGGCAAAACTTAGAAATACCTTTGGATAAATAAAGATGTTACATATATTGACCCTGGCCAGAAAATGTTCAGGGAGTGAATTCATTAAATTATGTTTTTAATTGTGTTATTTCATGTTGAAATTTAACTGAGACAATATAGGGTTACTTTCAGTAAAATGTCGCATTGCTGGCCCGGCCTGTGTGGCTCCATTGGTTGGCACATCATCCTGTACACTGAAAGGCTGTGGGTTGATCTCTAGTGGGGGTGCATACTGGAGGCAACTAGTGAATGTTCCCTTTTCTTTCCTTCTCTCTCTCTCTCTCTCTCTCTCTCTCTCTCTCTCTCTCTCTCTCTCTCTCAGCAATGAGCTTGTCCTCTGGTAAGGATTTTTTTTAATTTAAATATTATATTGCTATACTATCATAACACTGAAACACATGAGTTAGAACCAGTGTTGACAATCCTAAGTATTCAGATCCTAATTTCCTTCAGTGTTCATTCAAGTCCCCAAATTTTTCAAATACTATTAACATAGTAGAAATGTCTTAGAACGTCTATACTAATAATCTATACTAATAAAAGGGTAGTATGCTACTTAGAACAGACATCTTCTGGACATCCTTCGGGACAAAGCTGCAGTGGCTGCAAAGGGCTGAGGCTCAGGTGGCTGTGAAGGGCCCAGGCTCGGGCCGGCATGGCAGCAGCAGCTGGGTAATGGGGGCAGCTCCTTCCCCTGATCCTCAAGGTCATCTCTCACAGAGGGAGGCCAGACTGCGGCTTAGGGCGGGGACCAAAGCAGAGGCAGTTAGGGGCGATCAGCCTGCAGTGGGGCAAGTCCGGGGCAATCAGGCTGACAGGGGGGCAAGTTAGGGGCGATCAGGCAGGCAGGCAGATGCAGCTAGAAGCAATCAGGCAGGCAGAGGGGTTAGGGGTAATCAGGTAGGCAGGCATGCAAGCAGTTAGGAGCCAGCAGTCCCGGATTGCGAGAGGGATGCCCAAGGAGTCCCAGGTTGGAGAGGGTGCAGGCTGGGCTGAGGAACCCCACCCCCCTGTGCACGAATTTCATGTACCGGGCCTCTAGTTTGATATAAAAATGAAAGAAATTTTAAAAATCTGGAAAAAATATATAATTTTCTGAGCATATCAAAAAATGATAAAAATAAAACAAGCTGACATTATACAAAAGAAACCTGAAAAAATACAGTGAGAGCCATAATTTTGTCCCACATCATTATTTTTATTTTTCATGTTCAGATTGGGCAACTTGGTGCAGCTTGTTATCTCTGATAATATATTAACTGTTATATAAAATATTCAAAAGTTAGCATTTTAAGCTTTTGTATGACTTTTTTTTATTTCTGGATAACAAGTGACCACAAACTTCAAAGCTTAAAGCTGCAACCAGTTATGAGCTCCCAGTTCTGCATCTCAATCTCAGGGAGGGGGAGGGGGCGGGGCACAGGGTAGCTGCCTTCTCCCTTCAAGGTCATGGGCGGAGTGTCCTGTGGGAGGACCAGGTCTGTGCTCCTCCTGGAGGCGATGGGGAGGAATTCGCTTTCAAGTTCATTCAGGTTGTTGGCAGATTTCATTTCCTGGTGGCTGTTCGCCTTGGCCATTGTCAGCACTAGGGGCTGCTTTCGCATCCTTGCCCCCTGGCCGCCTCCATCAGGACAGCCCCAAATGGAAACCCTCCCTCTGGCCACAGCCCCCCAGGCTCATTGATGTCTCTGCCATCTTCCTCTGGGGCCAGCTGGAGAAAAGTCTCTGCTTTTTAAACGGCTCGTTCTTTTAGGTCAGGGATGCTCTAGCGAATCTCCCTTTCTCAGAGCTATCTGTGCCTGTGCATCTCCTAGACATTGAAGTCCAATCCCCACCAGTAGGTCTCCAGGTTGCAGGCAGGTTGTCCACCAGGGGGCAGTCTCTTAGGGGCATCTTAGAATTCTGTTTATGACCCATTGATTGTGAGATTGTCTTTTGGTTATTTTCCTGCGGGTAATCCTGTGACTCATATGAAAGTGTATGCCATAGGAAAATGAAGTCGGTTTCAGATATAGCGAATGAAACAATTCCCAAATTGTTGTCTGTTTGGGTGTATGTGCGTGTGGATGGTGCTTGTGTGTGGGTACACGTGCCTGGGTGTGGTTTGTATTTTTCATTCTGTTTGTGCCAAGGCCACAAAGATCATCACACAATTAACCTTCTAGAGAGGATGAACTTACAGGGAAGATTCGCGGTATCGTTTTCACTGCTTAGGAGTGATAATTAATGGTTTATCCAAACACAAGTGGAAATTTATTTGACAAAGGGATATGTCAACTTTCAGAATCTTAAGATATCATTATTTAATATTTATTAAGTGCCGTAAAATATTCCAAGGCAATTCTCATTGAAATGTCATACTTTTACATGTAAATCTATAACTTCAAATTATAATATCAAATATTCCCACATGCCCATGTTTATGTAGTGTGGACTTCCCTATTTGAGAAGTTAGGTGTAACTTACTCAGTCTCCACAAAGTAACTCATGGCGCGTTAAACTGTAAATGAGAATTTCATTGTCAAACCCTTGTTCTTGCTCCAAATTTGAACAATGAATGACAATGTAAAATTACAATCTGTTTTCTAAGATATGGAATTCATATATGAGGAAAGACTAACAATATTCTTTACCTACCAATTATTACTAAACCTTCTAATCATTTTAGTGAGTTTATTTTTCTAATTTTGTTTCTTACAGTGTGTGTGTGTGTGTGTGTGTGTAAAACAAGATAATGTATAGACCGTTGAGTGAAAATTATATTAAATCTTATCTATCACAACCTCAAAATTTTGTCTAGTCTAACCATGTAATTTCACATATCAATCAATAGCATCTAGTTCAACCCCAAAGTTTCACAAATGAGAAACCAGAAACAACCTTACAAAACAGAGTGGCTCCCCCCAAAGCAACCCATGCCTGCGTCTCTCATATCTCTCACCCTGGTCCTTTTACAAATATATTACAAATATATAAATATTTCCCAATATCCACAGTGTGATACCCATCTATATCAGTACACATAATTATTGACCCTCAAAGATTGGCACAGAAAACTCCATGAAATATGTAAAGGGTGTATTTGACTTCCATATCATTCTTTTTCAGTCCTTTTCTTCTATCTCTGCTCCTAGACACACATGATTATTCCATATGTCACAAATAAAAATGGACAAATAACAATAAGTTATCAGTACATTTAGTTACTACTTTATCATTTTCATTTGAATCCTTTAAATATAAAAATAAAGTTAATGGGGAAAAGAATCCAAATAAAAAAAATTGAATGATAATATTTCAAAAAAATAGGATCAGATGGTGAGGCGAAGGATACAGTTGGTCTGGTCTGTTACAACCTGCCTATCAATAATGTGATTGCTGTTCTTTATTTCTTGGAAACAGTTCCCTTCATGTTGGGAAGCCACATAAATATTTTTATTTTTTCATGCTCAGGGGCTTTCTGAGCAAGTATTATTAGAAACCTGAATTAAGTGACACGCCTTGGAAAGTTAAAGGACAATTGAATAGATAGAGAAGTCCAGAGGTCTTAGAGATTTACTTCTGTAAAGTTATACATTTACACGCCAAGGGTTCTAAAGCAGTCGCTGGCTCTGTCTTCTCTTGCAGAGATTTGTTGTTGTTAGAAAGAGCAGAAGTGGGTGGCAGGTGTGTATCAATTACAATATAAAGCCCAAAATTTATAATTCTGTGCTTTCTCTGCTTGGGCCATGAGCCAAATAGTTACACCAGTGGGATCTGTACCAAACCTCATTGCCCCGAATGAGAAAATGTAGCTTTGAAAACCCATCCATTTACTGCCCTTGAAGTCTGCCTCTGTGTCAGAAACCTAGTGTTTGCTCTGTGGACGAAATAAATAAATATGGTATTAAAAATACATCACCTGCCCCGACCAGTCTGGCTCAGTGGATAAAGCGTTGGCCTGCGGACTCAAGGGTCCCGGGTTCGATTCCAGTCAGGGGCATGTACCTTGGTTGCAGGCACAACCCCAGTAGGGAGTATGCGGGAGGCAGCTGATCGATGTTTCTCTCTCATCGGTGTTTCTGGCTCTCTATCCCTCTCTCTTCCTCTCTGTGAAAAATCAATAAAATATATTAAATAAATAAATAAAATAAAATAAAAAATACATCCTTTGTTTGATACTTTAATTGAGCATTAGCATGCCCTACTGATTAGTACTGTAGAAAAATAGGGAAGACAAGTGAACAAAGAAATGCTTACTGAAACAATTTGATACATTTCATGAAGAGAAAAGGCAAGGTCTGGGCCCTGGCTGGGTGGCTAAATGGTTAGAAAATTGTCCCAATACACCAAGTTTGCAGGTCCAGTCTCCAGTCAGGGCACAAACAAGAATCAACCCATCAATGTATAAATAAATGGAGCAAGAAATTGATGTCTCTCTCCCTCTCTCAATCTCCCTCCTCTCTCTAAATCAATCAATAAATAAAAAAACACTTTAAAAAACAAAAGCAGGTCTGGTAGTGATTAAAATGGGGCAAGAAATGAAAAATATCCTATTATTTTTCTGCGCTCTGACATAATATTAATCATTATATTTCTATAATTTATATTTTTGTAATAATTACATTATAAATTACTTTTTGGGCTTCCCTATCTATTTCCTTGTGAACTCTTTAGGATGAGGAATAGGGCTATCATCTGTCTTTCCCCTTTGAATGCTATTTAATGTTTAATAATTATTTGTAAGATTAATAAATTAATAGGAAACATTACTTTGTCTATTCAAAATTACTAATATCAAGGACATTTTTATTTACAATTTTATTTTCAACTCATATAAATACATCATCTCATAGAGTCATTGAGAATTTGTAAAACAAATTATCTCCAGATTTTACAAAGTATTTTCGACCAATGATAATATAGTGCCATTTACTTCTACTGGAATGTGTGCATATTTCACTCTAAAGTGTCCACGTGGAAATACCAGGAGGGAAATTTCAAAGTTAAAATCAGGGTGTCTTCACCAGAAAATGAGCCCCATCCTTTTAAGGCCTCTATGACATGGATATCACTCATACCAACAATAACATTTTGTAAATGAGATCAGTGTGGGCAACATCAATGGAGGAACATTTCTTTGTGACCCTGCGAGAACTTTTTACCTTTGATCTCCTGTTTTCCTCTTTATGATTTATGTTTAAGAGTTTTTAAATATAACAACTTATTATGTTCTTGTGATGCCTGCAGGAGATGTGAGCAAATTTTCATATATCATCATCAAAATAAGAGTCCTTATAGCAACCACTTAGCTGATCTGATAGGTGGACTATGTGACATGCTTTCTGTCTGAAAAGCACTGTTTTCTCATTTTCATCTTCATGTGTTTGCCGAAAGCTGCTTTGGGTGGAGTTACTGTCCTTCCATTTCATGTCAGCCGCATGCCCCGGGGCTATTGAAGGCGAGCTCGTGGCAGGTTCTGGTTCCTGCTCTAGAGCCTTTGAGAAGAGCTCCTGGGTTTGCTCCTGTGCTCACCGCCTTCCCAGGCAAAGCTTTGAATTTGCCAGTAGAGCTGCTTTCTCACTCAGGTGTCACTCTCGTGTCCGCGGCATGGAATTTGAAGTCATATCCTAGGTTTATGGTTTTATGCAGGAAATGGTCGTATCGTGGCTATGCTGTGTTCCTGCCCTTACTGCGTATAGGGGCTGGAGACAGCTGTTAATTAGCACTCCTTAGCCTAGTAAGTGTTCCATTCCTGATGACACAGAGTGAGTTATTTTAATTCTTTCTGTGTGCTTGCATTACCTTTTCTTCATATCGGATAAAGGTCTTAGGAATTGCAGATAAAAATAACAAAACTCAGCCCCCTCGGTGTGGCTCAGTGCCTGCGTGTCCACCCCAGGACACATTCCCTGTCAGGGCACGTGCCTGGGTTGCGGGCTCGGTCCCCAGCAGGGGGCGTGCAGAAGGCCGCTGCTCAGTGATTCTCATCATTGATGTCTCTATCTCTTTCCCTCTCCCTTCCTCTCTGAAAGCAATAACAGTGTATTTTAAAAAATTATGAAACTATCAAAATTTTACCTTTAAAAATAGGACTTTTTAATGTTTCAGAGTTTCTAGAGACTCAAAGCAGAATTAATTGGATGATAAAATGCCAAGAGTGATAAACATAAAGACAAATTATTGGAATGCTATTTTCTCTTTCGTATTATAAGTAAGGTGCTCTTGATACATGTACAGCAAGTGGATATATTTTTATATTGATCCCTCCAAACAAAGCAAGATGGCTTTGCAAGAGTAACATAATAATTACATATGCACTGAGGCTAACGGAAGCAATGAGTTAAATATGTTATTAAATATTATTAGCGAAGCAGTTAAAAGTGAAAACCACCATTGGACTTACTATATTTGTATTTCAGTTCAATCATTTATTAACTGTATTTTGTGCAAATTACTTAACTTCTCTGTGCTTCTCAGAAATATAGTACCTGCTCACACGCTGACAGGAAAAAAAAATCATTTATTGTGTAATTTTAGTCAAGCTAAATGTAAAATTAATTGAAGAAACATGATTGATTTTACACCACTAGAAGCAAACAAATGCTTCCCACTTTAATTTTAAGACTCACCTTACAGTGGTAAGATCCATTTCAATGAGGGAAAAATGATGATTCTTTTAGAAGAAAATCCTTCATAATAATCATGAAAATTACTGGTTATGGAAAACTACACAAGGGAGATGGAACCTCAATGTAAGCTAAATATCATTAAATAATACAATTACAAGTCTTTTTATCCTCACCTGAGGATACATTTTCCATTGATTTTAGAGAGAGAGGACATGGAGAGGTTGCCTCCCCGCGAACCCACAGCCTAGGTATGTGCCCTGACTGGCAGTTGGACCTATGACCTTTCGGTGCACTGGGTAAGCCTCCCACCAACTGAGCCACACTGGCCAGGGTTAAAATTATAATTCTTAGTGAATTTGCCTGGTACTGAAGTTATAAATAATGGAAAATACAATTATTTTGTCTTTCATTTCAATTTCTTTTCCAAACTGGGCATATTGAAGTTACATATATAAAAATACCTAAACTAGTCTCATCTATGACTAACAGAGCTTTGAGTGCCACAATTCAGTAGTAAATGCAATACTTTAATAAGGATCTTAGGTAATCATAAATTTTAAGAGAGAACATTTTAAAAAGAGAATGAAAATTGGAAACAAAGTGGTATTAGGAAGAACAGTTTTCAGGAGAAATACCTTTTCATATATTAATAAAAATCATGACACTTGACATTTACATTGAATAGTGATTCCGATGAAGTGGCATGATTCAGAGAGGGGGAGGAGGAAACTCTAAAACTTCTACCTTAAAATGACAAGATATTGCAAGATAAACAATGATTTCTTCTCCTGGCCGACATGGCTCAGTGGTTGAACATTGACCTATGAACCAGAAAGTCTCAGTTCGATTACAGGTCAGGGCACATACATGCCCAGGTTGCGGGCTCAATCCCCAGTGTGGGATGTGCTGGAGGCAGCTGATCAATGATTCTCTCATTGGTGTCTCTATTGCTCTCTCCCTCTCCCTTTCTCTCTGAAATAAATAAAAATCTATTTTAAAAATGATTTCCTCCTTCTTAGTAAATGTTACAAAAACAAAAAAAAAAAAAACGTCTGGCCTGTGGGGAGCCCATTAGGAATAAGGTCTCATTGCGACTATGCAGGACTATATTAGTGAGCTCAGTATCTGTTCTCATTAGGGAACGTTCCTGTCCATTCCTGTAAAATAGGTTCTGATGCCAAGACTCAATTTCATTTAAGGCTTTTATTATGTTGAGGTATGATCCTTCTATCCCCACTTTGCTGAGAATTTCAATCAAGAAAGGGTATTTGATTTTGTCAAATGCCTTTTCTGCATCAGTTGATATGATTATGTGATTTTTGTCTCTTAATTTGTTTATGTGATGTGTCACGTTTATTGATTTGTGGATATTGAACCATCCTTGCATCCCCAGAATAAATCCCACTTGGTCATGGTGTATGATCTTTCTAATGTACTGCTGGATTTGGTTTGCTAGAAATTTGTTGAGGATTTTAGCACCTATGTTCAGCAGGGATACTGGCCTGTAATTCTCTTTCATTGTGGTATCTTTATCTGGTTTTGGGATTAGGATAATGCTGGCTTCATAGAATGAGCTTGGAAGTGTTCCTTCCTCTTGAATTTTTTGGAATAGTTTGAGAAGGGTAGGCTTTAGTTCTTCTTTGAACATTCAGTAAAACTCCCCTGTGAAGCCATCTGGTCCAGGGATTTTGTTTTCTGGAAGTTTTTTGATTACTGTTTCAATTTCATCAGTAGTTATAGGCCTAGTCAGGTGTTTTGATTCTTCCTGAGTTTTGGAAGCTTTATTTTTTCTAGGAATATGTCCATTTCTGGGAAACTATAAAAATATTAGAAGAAGCTATAGGTAGCAAAATAGCAGACATTTATTATAGCAATATCTTTTCTAATACAATTCCTGGGGCAATGGAAACTAAGGAGAAAATAAATAAATGGGACTACATCAAAATAGAAAGAAACCATCAACAAAACAACGAGAAAGTTCACTGCATGGGAGAACATATTTGCCAATGTTATCTCTGATAAGGGTTTAAACTCCAAAATGTATAGGGAACTCATACAACTTAATAAAAGGAAGATAAATGATCCAATAAAAAATGGGCAAAGGACCAAAATAGACACTTTTCAAAAGAGAATATACAGAAGGCCAAGAGACATATGAAAACATGATCAAAGTCACTAATCATCCAAGAGATGCAAATCAAAACCATGAAGTACCATCTCACACCTGTCAGAATGACTGTCATCAACAAATCAATAAATGACAAGTGCTGAAGAGGATGCGGAGTAAAAGGAACCCTCCTGCACTGCTGGTGGGAATGCAGACTGTGGAAAATAGTATGGTGTTTCCTCAAAAAAAACTAAAAATGGAACTCCTATTTGACCCAGTAATCCTACTTCTAGGAATATATCCCAAGAAAACAGAAACACCAATCAGAAAGGATATATGCACTCCTATGTTCATAGCAGCACAATTTACCATAGCTAAAATATGGAAACAGCCTAAGTGCCCATCAGCAGATGAATGGATTGGTATAAACTGTGGTACATCTACACAATGGAGTACTATACTGCTATAAAAAAGAAAGAAATTTTACCATTTGCAACAGCATGGATGGACCTGGAGAGCATTATGCTAAGTGAAATAAGCTAGCCAGAAAAAGATAAATGATCTCAGTCATTTGTGAAGTATAATGAACAACATAAACTGATGAACAAAAATAGAACCAGAGACACAGAAGCATCAAACAGACTGTCCAACCTATGAGAGAAGGTCGGGGATTAGGGGTTAAGAGATCAACTGAAGGACTCATCTGCATGCATATGAGCATATTTAATGAACACAGACAGTAGGGGGGTGAGGGCATGTGCTGGGAGGTGTGGGAGGCTAGGGAGAGATCAATGGGGGGGGAGTAGACTTATGTAATACATTAAACGATGACGAATTAAATAAGACTCCATTTCAAAAGTGGAAGTACTTTATTTTTATGAGTGAACACTTTTAAAATAGGATTCTGGTTCTCATAGTTATGCATGGTAGTTTTATTTTTCCTCTAAGTAAATATGAGTGTTTGATTAAATTTAGCTACATGTAATCTTAGCCTGAGGATTAATCCTAGACAGAGACACTGAGGACAGCCCAGGAAATCTAATTCTCAGATTTCTCAGGAACAGAAATGTCATGTTCCCAAAGGTGCACACAGGGTAGTGGGAGCAGGACAAAGAAACAAGGGGTAAAGGTATCTGGCTTCTCAGGAACCCTTCTGCAATGGTCCAATGGCTGTATGAGCCTTTTTTTTTCTTTTTTTAAAATATATTTTATTGATTTTTTTACAGAGAGGAAGAGAGAGGGATAGAGAGTTAGAAACATCAATCAGCTGCCTCTGCACACTCCCTACTGGGGATGGGCCCGCAATCAAGGTACATGCCCTTGACCGGAATTGAACCCGGAACCTTCAGTCCACAGGCTGATGCTCTATCCACTGAGCCAAACTGGTTAGGGCAACGCATGCTCTCTTGAAACAAACTTCTTCCCTAAATACAAGAACTTGCTACAGAAATGAACATTTTCTTCACTTTCGCTACCTTCTTATTCTTTATGGTAGATCTTTACACAAAGCAAGAAAGGGTTTTGTTTTGCCCATGTAATTATGTGTGGTTATTTCTATATTTTAATCACCAACTCATTTACAAGCTAAACAATCCACAATATCTGTGGCCTTCATGTAGACAATTTTATAACTATATCAAGGCCAATTGCGTTCAAGTAAGTAATAGGATTAATTAGTTGCAAATATTATGTTAGGTGTTGCAACATGCTAGCATTGTTCCAGACACATTATTCTGATGGGGGGAAAATTAACATTACAGAAACAAGAGAAGAAATTAAAGACAGTAAAGCTGTCTTCAGAGCACTAGTCCTATGCCGGAGAATGAATTAAATAAAAATATTCAGTAAGCCGTCAAATTGGTCTTTCTGGATCTTCCTTCTTATTTATTTTATTTTTTAAAATATATTTTTATTGATTTTGAGAGGAAGGTAGAGAGAGAGGAAGATAGAGATATCATTGATGAGAGAGAATCCTTGATGGGCTGCCTCCTGCACACCCCACACTAAGGATTGAGCCCACAACCTGGGCATCAAACCATGACCTCCTGGTCATGGAATCACACCATGACCTCCTGGGTCATAGGTTGATGCTCTACCACTGAGTCATGCCAGCCAGGATTCCTTTTCAGTTTTCAAATAAATGTTTTAGTGTTTGCTGGCCTCACCTTTTCCCTGCCCAGTGCTTAATGACACCCTGGTTGCGCCCCATTAGGGTTTGGCTCTGAACTTGATGTATCCTCACACCCACAATAACTGCAGCTTTTTGTCATCCCTTCAAGGCCTCGCCGGTGATTGGCTGGTTAGTGCTGGGAAAACCACATTAAGTTGTCAATAGCACCTTGCCATCCTCCATCTTTCTGGAAAGAATGGCCACAGATTAGAATCATTTTTGTTTCTGTGGTGCAAGGCTGAGCTTTTATTACTTTTGCTGGTATTACTGTTTCCTCGTTATTTGTAGTTAAGGAGGGGAGGGTGGATTAAGAAGAAACAGAAACATTTAATACCGCATTTTATATACACAGGCTTTCAAAGTAGTGATAAGCCCTAGCTGGTTTGGCTCAGCAGAAAGAGTGCTGGCCTGGGGATGAAGGTCCCGGGTTCAATTCTTGTCAAGGGCACGTACCTAGGTTGCAGGCTTGACCCCCAGCCCTGGTGTTGCGTGTGCAAGGCAACACATTGATGTTTCTCGCTCACATCAATGTTTCTCTCTCTGTCTCTGTCTCTCCCTTCCACTCTCTCTAAAAACCAATGGGGGGAAAAAACACCTCAGGTGAGCATTTTTTAAAAAAGTAATTATAAAAGACTAAATACTAGATTAGTAGAACTATCTGGTTTTCCAGCACAGTATTTAAAAATTGAAAGTTGAAGGTCATAAAGGAGGCATAGCTTTTGTAAGCCACTATTGTCCCTACTGGGACTGCTCACAGACTTCCTGGAGCCTGAGGGCGTGTGTGTGTGTGTGTGTGTGTGTGTGTGTGCATACCCTGCCATAGACCTAGTTATCTTCCATAGAAAGCCTGGGTCGACTTTCTCTAATTGAAAAATTTACTGACTTGAAATTTAACAGGAAAGGAAAAAAATAAATAAACCAGTTAATACACATGTACAATTCATTTGTATTAGATGAGTACCAGAGGTTTGGGGTAATTTATTTCCAGGTTTACTGCCTGTATTTGGAAAACTGACTCTATTTTACTTCCTTCTTTGGTCTTAGTAGAGTGCCAATATGTAGGTAACCTAAAGGAATCACTGTAAATAATACGCTGCCTTTATGAACTTCTGTCTCAGCCAGTTTGCAGTGCTTTTCATTGCATACATGCATCCATGATAACACTTGCTTGGTCAAGGGTAGAGTGAGGCAAGCAAGGTATCAGGCTCAAAATTCAAGAGGCATTCATACGCAGGTCAGACTCTCCACTCGCAGAGCCCTGAGAGTGAGCGCCTTCTTGAATCTTAAGTCCTAGGCACTTCTTCACTGACGGACTGCTTCCTGCACACCCCCTTACTGGGGGTTGAGCCCACATGTGCCCTGGCTGGGAATTGAAGCTTGATCATGTGGTCCATAATCAGCCACTGAGCAACACTGACTGGGTCAGGTGTAATTTTTTTAAATCTGTGCTATCTTGAATTCATTCTGCTTTTTTAAAACTGGGATTCATGTTATTGATTCTTGAACAATCTTGTCCCAATATTTTCAAAATTTCCTCTCCTCAGTAGACACATCTCATTCTGCACATAGTTTCCATCTTAGCTTATTTTTCTGGACCTAAATTTGTTTGTATTAAGGACTTTAAGTAGGTTATCAGCCTGGCATTTCCCACAATGGCCAGCAAGATTCCAGTGTGTCCATGTGAGGGCAAGGTCACTATCAAATGCCCATGAGTCCCAGCCTGAGCCTTCTCCAAAAACAGCCTTTTATTCGGTCCTTCTCTTATCCTGAAAGGGGGGTCATTTTATTGAAGTCTTCCTTTACATACATGTGAAAGCCCTGGGTTTACTCATCAATCTCATATTTATATCAACTAAGACTAAGTTGAGTGATATGTAAGAAAACAAACAAACAAAAATACCCAAAAATCAGTATATTACACACACACACACACACACACACACACACACACACACACACTAGATTATTTTTCTTTTAGGTTAAAAAAATCTAAAAGTAATCTAGGCTAGGCATCATGATTCAGTAGTTTTTATGAAGCCAATTTCCTTCTATAGTTCTGCTTTGCCAGCTTTAACATGAGCACTTACAGCCAAGGCTACTCCCTTACGAATGAGAGATGCAGCCCTTGTTTCCTATTTCTGGCAGAAAGAGGAGGGGAGGCATGAAGAGAGCATGCTCCCAACAGCCTCCTACCCCCCAAATAACTACACTTGCAAATCGGTGGACAGAAGGCATGATTCCACCATTGCTTCTCTCTGGGAGGATGGCTGGAGATTTAGTCTTTAGCTGTACACATAGCCAACCCAATGAAATTAGGGTTCCATAGTTAAGATTCATGGGCAAAGTAAATCAGATGGGCAGCCAGCATCCTCTGCTACTTGAAAGCCAATTCTTTTCTCCAGTCCATGGCAGCCATTGTCCCTAAGACTGCAAAGCAAGGGGCAACCACAACAAAGGAGAGGCAACACATCCCCAAGGACCATGATAGTATCAGCCGGATCCTACAACCTAGGGAAAGGCCTAATCATATTTTGAAACCCTATTGATGTGTAAGTTCAGTTGTGTACCTAAAAGGTTGTTTGCAGTATTTTACCAACTGCTGTGTTGCAAGACATTATTTCAGAACCTATCCATCTTCAACTTAATGTAAATTATCTGATTCTAAAAACCTAACATTTAGTGTGAAACATGTAAGGGAATAATTACCAATTCCTCACCATTTTAAATGAGAAAACTTACAATGTATTGCTCCTCAACCAAAAGTCCAAACCAATTTCCTAAGTTTTACTAAATGCAATGAAAGGATTACTTACAAGTTATAAAATGTCCTCTTTCAATGTAAAAAAAAGTGGCTTAAAACTTTTCTTTCTGATCATCCAGCAATTAATGTGGTTGTTAAATTCATTTTGTATGCAGGAAAATGTACAGTTTTCATGTAGCTCCATAAAAACTTTGTTTACGATATGGAAAGGCCAATAACACATAACAATAAATAAATTTGCTTGAAAAACTTCATGTAAAAGTTTACAATAAAATGGTAATTTCCTGTAATAAACTATAACTCACCAATGGAGTTGGGGACTTAAAACTTGAAGCAAGCTAATAAACGAGGAGCCCATGAGGGGCTATTATTTGCTGTGGATACAGAAGTTGATGTGGCAAACAAGTTAGATGAAAATGTAGTACATGAGGTAAGCTATCAAACTCAGAGCAATCAGGACAGACTCTCTGTGGTTCTGGGGATGTATAAAAACGTGTAAACTGAAAAGCTTTAAAGCAGTTGCTTGGACCTTCAGGATAAAAAATTGAAAGTTAAACTTTGGACTTTTAATTGTAACATTCAAACTTTTCTCTGTGCCACGAGAAGGCATATAAAGTTTCTGAATTTCACAGAAGAATTCCTATCCTAGAGTCATACCATTAAGAGAGACAATCATCATTGCACCTTCATAACTCACCCATTGTGATACCTCCCTCAGTGCCAGCAGCATCGAGAGTCAAATCCTCTTTACCCATCAGTGTGCTTTCCAAAATGTCTGTATATGATTCTGGGATTCTACAACTGATTCTGGCATGCAATTCAACAGTTATTCCTCTCAGAACATGTTTAAAAATGTCATCGTGTTTTAAGGATGTAAATATCATAGTATTCATAAATAAAGGTTGGTTTAACAGGTTATAGTGGTAGGTATGTATATACTCTATCTGGCTAATAAAATGCAAAAATATCCCATCAGGATGCAGTAGCATTCCCTCCAAGTCCTCCTTCTTATAACCCCAAATTCCAGGCTATAACAAAACAAAGGAGCCCAGCCAGTGTGGCTCAGTGGTTGAGCTTCGACCTATGAACAGGAGGTCACGCTTGATTCTACGTCAGGGCACATGTCTGGGTCGCAGGTTCCATCCCCAGTGTGGGATGTGCTATGAGGCAGCTGGTCAATGATTCTCTTCATCATTGATGTTTCTATCTCGTTCTCTCTCCCTCTCTGACATATATTAACAAACATATATGTATATATGTAAATGTATATATGTATATATATTATATGTTATATATCACATATCACATATCATATATCACATATCATATATATCTAAAACACATATATATTAACAAAATAAAACACAAAGGAGAATAGGAAGGGTCTACTGTGAAAGAAAGGACTGCCTAGACCCCTGGGGCTCAAGGAAGGAGGAGACCAGCATTGAGTTCCCGAGTCCTTACCGTACAGCTCTTTACACGAAGGCCCATGGAGAGAACATGCTCCCACCAGGTCTTTCTGAAACAGGGAGGCATTAGTATGAGATCCCTTTTTGCAGTGGTGACATCATTAGGTCCAAAGGGCAACTAAACATATACACACAGTCAGCCTTCGTCCTATACCTTAATAGGAGAACTGCCTCCTAAAGAGACACTTAAGTTGTATTCAGAGTCCCATATATAACATATCCAAGACACACCTGATGATTACTTGCCATAAAATGTAGCAGGGAAAGTAAAATGTAAAGAAGAAAAGCCAGGATCAAACTAGATAATTGGCATTTTCTGACAAGACATCAAAGAAATCATCATAAAATGGTTTTAAAAGTAATTATGAGTTATCTTGAAATAAATGAACAAAGAAAACTCCAAGAAATAAATTTAAAAGATAAAAAAGTAGAAATTATAAAACTAAAAAAATAAAATAAAAAGACAAATAATGAGAGACTACTAAGTATTTGAAAAAAATAATGGCTGAAACTTTCCTAAATCTTATAAAAATATATACAAACCTACAGATCTAAGTATGGCTGAGTATTCTCCAAATAGAATAATCCTGAAGAAATACACACCAAAAGACATCATAATTATACTTCCGAATACGAAAAACTAAGTAAGGCACTTTGGAAAAAACCAGAGTCACAACATATTACTCATAGGGGAATATCCATCCAATGAAAGTAATTTGTCATCTGAAACCATGAAAACCCAAATGTTGAAAGAAAAAAAAAAGTCAACCACGTTCAGCCAAAACATATTTCAGGAATGTGAAAGGGAAATGAAGACATTTTCAAATGAAGAACATATAAGAGGACTGGTAATAAGCAAGCCTGCTTATTGAGAATAGCAGAAGGAGATTCCCAACCAGAAAATGCAGTATACCAGAAGGAGGCCTGGAACTTTAGAAAGCAATGAACATCAGAATGAGTACAATAGAAGGAAAATATGATAAACTACCATTTTTATTATTAGCTTTTAAATCGCATTGGATGGTTGAAGCAAAATATTAACTTAATGTGGTAAGTTAATTATATTTCATGTATGTTTTATTTTCTTTGTTGTTAAAAGTATGTTGTTAATAGATGTTCCCCTTCTTTTCACCCTTGACCTCCTCCCCCCCCCTCCCAAGGCCTTCACTTCATAGCATATATGCAAATAAATTCTCTGGTTAGTTTCTTCCTCCCCCTCCTCTTCCCTCTGAGAGTCGTCAGTCTGTGGCATGGCATGTTCCATGTCTCTGAATCTGCGTTTACTTTATTCATTAGATGTCACATATAAATGAGATAACTATATTTGAAAAGTGGGGATGTTAAAAGGACCTAAAATATGTAGGATATCTACATGATAACAGGTTTGGTAAATTGTTGATACTAGTGTAATTTGCCGATTGTATACTGTAATGCCTAGAACAACCACTAAGAAAACTATTCAAGTGGATAGACTAAATAATATTATATATAAACCAAAATTGAACCCTAAACAATGTTCAAATTATTCGCAGGAGGGCAAGAAGTAGGGAAACTGAGGAATGAGAAAAAAATGGAAAAGAAAAAAAAAGGAAATAGCAGCCATAAGTGCTAACATATTACTGACGACCTTAAATTAAATGGTGTAAATATACTAAAAGAAAGAAAAATGTGGGCAGTGTGTTAAAAACATGACCTAACTATGCTGTCTCCATGAAGCTCAGTACAAATGCATGACTTTAATAATTTGGAAGTAAAGACTGAGTGATGACATGCCAGGCAACCATTAAGTAAGGCAAAAGAAAACAAGAATCAGGAGTGGCTTTACTAATCTATCTATCTATCTATCTATCTATCTATCTATCTATCTATCTAGATATAGACATAGACATAGACATAGACATAGACATAGACATAGACATAGACATAGACATAGACATAGACATAGACATAGACATAGATGTGAAAACCTAAGTGACTGAATTGAATGACCGGTAGACCAGTCCCTATGACTCGCTCTGACCATCAGTGGAAAGGCGCTCAACACACAGGTTCAGACTCCCTCCTGTCTGGAATAAGCCTGCAGGATCTGGCCAAACCAGCACTCCAAAATCCTCTAAGGGGTCCTGGAATGTGAGAGGGCGCAGGCCAGGCTGAGGGACCCCACCAGTGTGTGAATCCATGCACTGGGCCTCTAGTATCAAATAAAAAAGACTTCATAGAAAAGTGTCAGGTACTTCTTAAATAACAATGCAAGGATCAATACACCAGAAAGACATACCCATCTTCAATGTGCACGCTCCAAATGATAGAGCCTCAAGCTACAGGAGGTGTCCCCTGATAGAAGCGAAAGGAGGAAAAGACAAACCTACAATCACAGGGGAGGGGCTTCTCAGCTCACTGTCAGCAGTTGGTAGAGCTACGGGAAATGATTAAAGAAGACATCAGCAAGAATCATGGGCAACTGAGTCAACCAACATGATTTAATTAACATATATAGACTCTTCACTCAAAAACTGCAGAATTAACACTTTTTTAAAGGCCTATAGAATATTCACCGAGATAGACCACATCTTAAGCCAAGAGTGGAGGAATAAGTCTATCTCTTGGGAAGGCTTACTATATAGCTATAGCAATCAAGTTCAGGGACAGAAACAGAGATAAATGGAAAAATATATAGAGAGACTCCAGATGGAGACCCACAAAAAATATGCTTAACTGAATTTTAACCAAGGTGCAAAAGTCATTCAATGGTGGAAAGAAAGTCATTTCAAAAAATTATGTTGGCACAGTCAGAAATACCTAGACTTAAAAACTAAATCTTAACTTAAATCACATGTTTCATATGAAAATGAACTCAAAATAGATCAGAGACTTAAATGTAAAATGTAAAACTATAAAACTTTGAAAAAATAAAAGTATTAATTTAGAAGCCTAAAACCAGCTGAAATTTTCTTAGAATTGACACCAAAAGCACAATTTATAAAAGTGCTAATGACAAATTGGCACTCATCATGATTTATATTTTGCCCTGTAAGAAACCCTGAGAAGAGGATGAAATTGCAAGCTACAAGCTAAGAGAAAAATATTTGCAAATGATGTATCTCACAAAGAATTTCTATCTAGATGACATAAAGAATTACCAAACTCAACAGAAAAATAATAAAAATTTTAAAAATCCAATTATAAAATAGGCAAAAGGAATCAACAGGCATTTAACTGAAGAAGATAGACAGATGATTCACCTCATTAGCCATTAGTGAAATGCAAATTAAAACCATAAAGAGATATCATTAAATCCAGATATCAAAATGGCTAAAATAAAAATTTGGTGGTGAATGATTTACTTTCTTTTTATATTCTGTGAGTTTCCAACTGAAGTGAAATTATTTTGGGTTTAAAAAGACTCCAAGTGATCATTATTTTAAAGTAATTCTGACTTGGATAACTTATAGGAGAAATAAAAAGGGACACATGTGTTCAGGGCAGATGTCTTTTCAACCCAGGCCTCAGAGCATCTTCAAGCTCAAGTTTCAGCCAACAGAAGCTTGGGATTTAAAGAAAGCACAAACCATGAGGAACTAAAACACTAAATGAGGGCTAGCTGAAACACACACACACACACACACACACACTAACTTCAGACTCTATAAAACTGTGTAGATTAGATGTTTGAATATATAAAAACATTTTGATTGGTATTCAGATTGGTGGAGCAGGAAAATGCTGCATAAACTAGCAGTTAGATAAAAAATGCACTAAGATAAGCAGCTTGAAGTTCAGTCTGCAGGGGAGAATGGCCCCTGGCTGGAACCCACACTGAGGTCTGTGTTCCCACTGAGGCCGTGATATGAGAGGCTGTGGAGAATGGGGAGAATAAAGTAGAAGAGGCATCAACAGTAACACAGAAAGGCTACACCCCATAAGACTTAGGGTAGACACTCATACACTCATTGCAAAAGTCTCAGGTACATACCCGCAGGTCAGAATATAAGAATATATATAAATGAATATGTGTGTGTATGTGTGTGTAAAGAACATAGCAGAAATTAGTGTCCAAGTTTTCCAGATTTTCTAATAAATTCTTAAAATTTTGCATCAATGTTGTATCATTATTCTCTATTATCAATATACTAGTGGCCCAGTGCATGAAATTCATGCACATTAAAAGGGGATTAATTAGAGGAAATATTTTAATATTGCTTTTTGCCCTTTCTCTATAATAGAAGTGTCAGAGATTAAAGAAAATTAGTAAAACGTATATGAAAATCTTCCTCCTGTCAGAGTCTGAGGTGCACCATGGAACCCAGAGTCAAGTTTTCAACCACCCACATGCACCTCAAAATCGCTCGATACCCAAACCTGGACGGCCCCCCTTCATTGGGCTAGATCCAGACCCGGCCAGTCCCACCCTGTCAAGCCCTGCCAGTTGGGGGGTTCAGCCTCAGGTCCCCTGGGTGCCAGGGCAGGGGGGCATGGCCTGAGGTCCCCCATCAAGCCCTGCTGGGTGGAGGGAGTGGCCTGTGATCCCCTAGCCTGGTGCCGGGGCAGGGGGCACAGCCTGAGGTCCCCTGGCCTGGTGCTGAGGTGGGGGCATGGCCTGAGGTCCCCCGGCCTGGCACCAGGGAAGAGGGTGCAGCCTTAGTTCCTCTGGCCTGATGCCAGGGCAGGGGAAACAGCCTGAGGTCTCCTGTCAAGCCCTGTGGGTGGAAGGCACGACTTGAGGTCCCCTGTCAAGCCCCATGCAAGAGGTGGGTGGGCGCGCAGCCTCAGGTCCCTGCTGATTGCTCCTTAAGGCTCTTTATGGGAACTTAGCCTCAGCTGTGGGTGCAAATTGATTGGAGTGACTGTCAATTTGCATATCCCCTCTTTATTATATAGGATTATACCATTCTATAAACTCTTTGTTAATGTTTTTAATAACTTTATAGGAATATTTATGGCAGACCGATTATGTGATTTCTATGTTGTAACAGAGTAGCTCATTAGTATATTTTTAAATTTATTAAAATATAGTAAGTCATAATATAGAAAATGTACTTTTTTTCTTACATAAAGAAAGTGTCAGTTATGGGCTGGTAGTCTAGACTATTCTGCTAAGGGTGACGACCTCTTTTGAGTGATAAATTGTTGCGATTAGCTCTCTAATTCATTACAGTCGGTTCTTTTGAAAATGGTAATAGATATTTCAGTGAATTAGGAGATTAATCTAACAATCTGCCAAACAAGCTAACCTGATAGTTTGAAACTTGCCTAAGTATAATGTAATTTTAAACGAAGAGAGATCATATCCCATGAGCAACAAATTGAGATACTCCGTGTAACTTAATTTTAAATGGTAATTATATTAATGAAATAGGATTTTAAAAGCATTGCAAATCCATACATCCCTACACTACAAAGAACTTCTTCATCAACCCCCGGAAGCAGGTGTTCGTTTGATTTCCTAAATTTCATAAAATACTTGTCTTTAATGAATTCTTATCAGTGACAAAGTGATCAGTCTTTCTAATCTACCTTTTTCAGGCTTCTTTTCTCTCTGTGCCATCTGGGCACACACCCACAGGTGCATATTTCTTATTAGTGGAGAGTAGCTTCTAGATAATCAGGACAGCTTGCTGAAGTCAATTTAGAGAATGCAAATGGCTGAGGAAAGAGGCAAGTAAGCGTTGAGGTCGTACATATTACACTCAACATAACTTGATCCGGTTCTGCTTGGAACAAGGGCAACCATAGTTTCAGAAATTGCTGTAGGTTCTAAACAACACATAAATATTTCAGCGAGTAAAATTAGACAGTAACGTAAGTAAGAAATGATTGTGTACTGTGAATGTGGAGAAATATATATATATATTCCTTTTAAAAAATTTATTTCAGAGAGGAAGGGAGAGGGAAAGAGTAGAAACACAAATGATGACAGAAAACCATTGACCAGCTGCCTCCTGCACGCCCCCTACTGGGGACGGCCAGCAATCCAGCAAGCGCTCTTGATGGGAACTGAACCTGGGACCTTTCAGTCCGCAGGTTGATGCTCTTATCCACTGAGCCAAACCAGCTAGGGCTGGAGAGCTGTACTTTTAAGTGAGGTAGCATGAACCAGGTGAGTAAAGGTGTGTGTTTATGTGCAGAGGAGTGTGTGTGTGGTGGCGGGTAGATGGATGGAGACCTGGAAATGGAAGGAGAGGAAAGTTAAACATTTTAATTTATACGTGTAGGTAGAGCATAGGAGGTTGATCTTGGTGCAGTGGCTGATGCAATGCTGTGAGCACACTCCAGCAGTTCAGATCTTTCTGGCAAACCAGGAAGATGGCAGCGCCTACCTGAGCCCCTCCTAGAGCCACGTACACAGTACCCCAACCTTTACGCTCATTGGCTCCCTAAGAAGACCTGGTGTTCCATGATTGGCCACCTCCGCTGTATATACTGCTGTACTTCCTCAATGAAATTAGACCTGCGTCACAGAACCTGGTCTCCGGAGTTGTGCATGCAAGCATCCTAGCACTTAGGGCTCCGTTGTCCCCTGGGAGACCCCCTGCTTTGTATATGCAGTTTTCACATGGTTCTTTCTAGTCACTTTCCTGGAGCTTAGTTAAGTGACTTTAGGCTGCCACATTAGTTATATTTCCATAAAAGTGTAGGCAACATTCCACCCACAATTTGGATACAGGCTTATTTATTGCCTGTTCAGTCAGGGCCTCTCTGGGCGTCTCCCCTGAGCCTGAGAACTCACCTATCTGCATAAGGCAAGCTCCCCCTGGTGGACGCTCTGTGTTTCCTTTGCTTATAGCAATCCTTGGTTTATAGTGTTTGGATCCAACCACATCTCTTGCTTCCCTACCCGATAATATTGTGCCCCCTCCTCACTTCTTGCTTGTGATTTGCTTTTGGACACACTTCTTTTTAAGACACACTATTTTTAAGAGGGCTCTTTAATAAAATAATATGCATGAAAAAATCAGAAGTTACCTGGCAAGCTACAGGAAATTTCAGATATTTTTAATTGTCTGATGGTCTTGAATGTGTGAAACAAAATAAACTTTCGTTATCATCACACATTTCTCTGGGGCATAAATAGTTGAAACAATGCTAAATTTGTTTTTAAATTGCATTTGTGTACTTTTATTGTTGAGTTTTAAGAGTTCTTTCTATACTAGTACTCTAGATACAAGACCCATATTGGGTATAAGATGTGCAAATATTTCATCCCATTTTGTGAAATGTCTTTCCTCTTTTGTGATGGTTTCCTTTGAAGCAAATCTTTTAATTTGATGGTGTCCAATTTATTTATTTTGTGTAGCGTATAGTTCTGTCATGTATGAGAAACAATTGCCTTACCTAAGGTTATGAAGACTTTCCCTAATGGTTTATTTTTTATTTTATACCTTAACCCAAGCATGTCAAACTCAAAGGCTAACATGGGCCAGACAAATAAGGTTTAATTTTATGTGGGCCACAAGAAAGCATAAGCGTAAGGGAAATAAATGAACATGATTGTAGTAATCAGTCATTAGCAAACATTGTAGTTTGCTATTAGTAATTATGTATACAAGGATATTGTAAAAATTAAGTTATGATATTTTTATTAAAATGTTTCTTACGTACCATTTTATTGCTTGGGCCACAGAAATATTCCTTGTGGGCCACATGCGGCCTGTGGGCTGCGAGTTTGACATGCTTGGCTTAACCTCTTATATTTAAACTAGGAGCCCGGTGCACAATATATTATGCACTGGGGTGGGGGGGGCTTAGCCTGGCCTGTGCCCTCTCAGTCTGGGACCCCGCCCATCTCAGGGCCTTCCACCCACCCACCCCGTCCACCCCACTGTGGTTGCCAGTCTCCATCTTGGCTGAGTTAATTTGCATACAGCCGCTCTGATTGGCTGGTGGGCATGACTTGGCTGGTGGGCGTGGCTTAGGCATCCCAGAGAAATGGTCAATTTCAATATTATGCTTTTATTAAAGTAGATGCGTGATTAATCCTTATACAAATTCTGCATGCCCCACCTAAAATAAAAAGAGGAAGTAAAAGAGCATCCTTCAGGTCCCCCAGACTGCTGAGACCCAGATTTGAAGGAGCCAAAACTGAGCACATACAGTCTACTGGATCTGCCTGATGTGGCCACCGTTATCTGGCTAACAGTAGTTCAATCCAGGAAATCAAGGTCCTCTCTCCACTTGACTCAGCTTTGGCTAATCAGGTCTCATTTCTTTTTCCATCAATTAATGCTCGAATATAAATTGCATTGGGGCAGACATCTTTTGGTGCCCATTCTAATCCTATCTCACCTTTAGTGGGGGCTGACAAGTTGGGAGAGCCCTGTGACGTAAGGATTCTGCACGCACCCGATGTTCCTCTACGCAGATGCCTCTGCCTTAGTCTAAGATGCGGAAATGAGCGACCTGATGCGTGAATGGCTTGATCCATGGGTGACCCGGGTCACAGAGGCATTCAGTTCTGCAAGACAGCCATGGCACATTATGTTGAGCTTCTAGTCACCAGCATCGGAGGTTCTGAGCATGGACAATGAGCCTAGTTATATCATTGGCAGTCTGCTGCTCTTAGCTGTGCTGTCCCTATCTCTGAGACTCTTGCTTGGAGGGGACCCAACTGTAGTGCCCTGGTTTTTTTAATAAATCATTTTCTGTTCAAGATAACTCAAGGGGGTTTGCTATTTGCAACTAAGAACTATGGTGAATGCAGCCTCCCTCACCCCCACCCACACTCTCAGCCTGGGCTGGCAGTCTGTTCTTTGGCAGTCTATCTTTGCGTAATGTTTTGTAACTTCCTTAGTTCTGACCTTACTTTCTAATCCTACCCTTCCCTCCTGTCTTTCTAGAACATTATGAACAAATTTTTCTATGTTCTTAACTTTAGTACCCAAATGTTCCACTTCCCAAATCACTAGTTTAAGTATCATTTTTTTTTGTCCTTATACCTCACTAGGTCAATTAATCCACTTAATATTTAATCACATTAATGCTTTTATTTTCCATTATTATAGTATCTTTTGTCTTTGGTCTTTACATATTTCACTTTCTGAATTCATTTCACAGTCTATGATTTAAAATTATGTTCTTTTTGACTTATTTGTTTATTTCCTTCTGAACAGCTGAACCTAGCTAGAGAAAATTATGTAGCTTGACAAGTGGGTACCATAATGAATTCAAGATCACTCACCATGACTAGATCCTCCATATGGCATATTGTCCAATATTTATTTGATCAAATTGCACTGTACTATCAACAATAAATATGTCACACAGTGCCCACTTAGCTAACATCCAACCCTGTCGGCAGGTAATCTCCAGCCACTTACTCACTGGGAGAGCAGAAACTTCTGAAGTCTGTCAAAACATTTTGCCCTTCACTTAGAACTCTACTAGAAATTGATCCCAGCCAATTATCCTCTCCTATGTAATCTTATAAAATCTTATATTCTTATGTGTCTTGCTAAAATACTTTTTAAAATATTTTAATACTTGTTAAAATATTTAAGAAAGAAAGGAAAGATGGAAGGAAAGTGTCAAAGAGCCTCTCCTTACAGATGTTATAAGGTGTTCCCACAGAGTTCTCCAGGGTTCTTGATCCCCAGTTCAAGCAAGGAGCTCAAGGAAAGCTGTTCACTCTTTCTGGCAGGATTAGAGAACCATTAGTTCCTGCTAATTTTATTTTTTATTTTTTGGAGATTTCATTAGGTAAAGGCTTTGACCTTGAATAAGACTTTCTTTTTTGTTGTTACAGTTTACTAGGCTTGGCTAGACATTTGTGAGATAAATCTAGCACTGTATCTAAGAGGGTGGAAAAAGACATTGAATCACGTTTCTTCAATAGCCTCCTCATAGCGGAGGGGCGGATAGCACACATGGTTGAGCAGGAGTGCTTGTAACAGTGAGGACCCCCTCTGTACCTTCCCACCCATGGGAGCATAGGTCCACAGTGTAGGCACTATATCTCAATCTACACATCCCCTCCTAATGGAGAAATGTTGGAAACACCCCAGTCCCCCGAGAGAAGTTGAAACTTCTTGGTTTATATCTGTTTTATGCCTGTCCATCTCCTCTGGAGAATTTTTACTGCACTAAGATTTGTGAGCTACTCACGTCTTTTATATAGACCAACACTTGGAAGATTCTAACATATGTCACTGACAGGGCATAAGTTTGGCAAATATTTCCAAGGTACTAGAAAATAACTCTGTTTCTAATAGAAATATCCTGTAGGCTACCACACATGAATTCCGGTCTCAAAAGACCAGAAGACAGCTTATGTTGAATTTTGGTATTTTTATATTCAGATTTCAGCAAAATTTCAAACAAACAAACTCAATCAGGTTTCAAGAAACCGACACAAATATAAAAATATCTTTACTAGATATTTTTAAAGGAAGCTGTCTTCCCTTTGTTGACAGGCTCTAGAGGCTTACCTGGCTCGACCCAATGTGGGATGGTTTGCCATTCCAGGGCCATGAAGCCATCTTAGTCATGGCAGCCATACTGCTAATACCCTACTATTAGATGTGTAACAAGGATGACCCACTTGTCCTGTTTGCTCAAGATTTTCCCATTTTTAAAACACAAAGTCACATGTCCTGAAAACATGCTCAGTTTAGGGAAATCTGAGATGATTGACCTCCTTCAGCTGGACCTTCTTCATCCCTGAGCACCTTAGTTCTGTGGGTTTTTTCCTGTTTTACTATTGTATGGTTTATTCAAAATCATCATTTCATTCTAGACATGCCTGGTTCATGTGAAATCTTTTAAGACACTGCTCTGCTCACATAAGACCAGTTATGAGAGTAGTGAGTGAACAAATTGTTGGAAGAATAAATAAGGTGCTAAACTCCTGTCCTGGACAGCTGTACCATTCACCTAAGAAGAAGTTTGCTATAGCCTGTTTACCTAAGTTTCTATTCAAAAGAATATTGCCATAGTAGCTTCTGTCTCCTACCACCATCCAAGAAACACTCTGGATAGTGTTCTATCATAACCTTTGAAGACACACCTCAAAAAGTCTAAATTGCAACCTTTTTCCCTACTGCTACCACTATCATTATCTTTAGGAGCTTGATCTAAAGCCTTTTTATCTCATTAATGCAAACCCACCTCAATAATATCTCCAACTATTGAACAATTATCCAGTCAATAAACAATATGTGGTCCTGGTATATGTTGATGAGAAAGATAATAAAGGTAAGTCTAACTTCATCTTTCTTGTGCATATTGAACCTATAATTTTCATTAAATTGGAGAAATTTGGTGGCATTTATTTATTTAAAATTTTCTCTGTTTATATCTTTGCCCTCCCTCCTCATGCAGACATGAGTTGTGTGCTTCTTACACATCCACCGGACCATCTGAAGTGGTCCTGGTATCTTTATGATGCTCTTTTTTTATGCTCTTATTCTTTTTACTTTCCATGTTTCATTTTGGATAGCTTTCATTGCCCCGCCTTTAAGTTCCTGAATCTTTTCATGTGCAATATCTGATCAGCTGTTCACTCAGTCCAGGCATTTTTCATCCCTGACAGCATAGTTTTCACACCGGAATCTCGGTATAGCTCTTTTTTATGTCTTCCATGCCTTTACCCTTTAAACATTTGGAATAAACTTAAAACTATTTCTTGTGCTCTTCTGCCAATCCTAACATCTGTGTCAATTTAGTTTGATTTGATTTATCCATTAAGGTTGCAGGTGTGAGTGTCTCCTGCTGAGGCCTGGAGCCCACAGGACAGTTGGCAAACAGTGGCAGTTGAGGGGGCTGGAGCTGGGTACAGGGGTCCTTTCAGGATCTCTGGGGGCCCAGATGTCTGCTGTGCGGTCCCTTGCCCACAGGCCTGCTGGTGGACTGTGGCAGGAAGGGGCCGGCCATGGCTTGTAGGGCCCTTTCAGCATCAGGGGATGCAGGCAGGACATAGGACTACGAGCCACTTATGCTGCGAGGACCAGGGAGCCATGTACTGGACCTTCAGGATCTGGGTCCGAGGGGCGTGTGTCCTGCCAGTCCCTGTGTGGCAGACTGTTTCATCCACCACTTTCCTAGTGCTTCCTGGTGTGACACTTTCCCAAACCTCCCTCATTAAAGTTCTACTTCTCCAAGGCAGCAATGACCACTTCCTTTCTTTTCTGTCCATAGATTAAGACCCATATGATTCAGCACACTTGAAAACCAGGTGCTATGTATTTGTCTCTCCAAGACGCTCTATTATATTGGTACTTGTATGCGTCCTGATAACGTCCGTCTTTCTGAACACTCTCACTGCTCCTCTCTGCACTCCCCCACCCTCCTCTGGCAGATGCCAGCTCCACCCCTCTCCCTTCTTCCCCAGACTCCCATGCAGCAGCTGCTTGTGTGGTATTAGCATGTCATCAGCAGGCTGTCCCTTCTGTTAGGACAGCCTTGGTGCTGGTGGCATTTTCTGCTCCTGAGCAGTCATTCATTCCGCAGGAGACTAACTATCAGTTCCATGCAAGTCCCTGAGGCCGGAAAAGGGGGTGCTGTCCTCTCTGTGTCTTTGTGTTCTCTTTCTCTGCACCTTGAAGCTTCTATCTCAGATCAGATCTGTATTTTGTCGAGTCTTTTCTGTGGTACTTTCCTTGGACAGAGCACATGAATTACGTTCTTTGTGATTTCCTACATGGTCGCAAAATATTTCTTTCTCCCGACACCTGAACGCCATCTTTACTGGGCCAGGATCTCCAGCTCACGGTTTTATGAGTTTGTTGATGCTATTTCACTGTTCTCTCTGTTCCAATGTTGCACAAGAGAACCCCAAACACCAGTAGGTTTCCCTCCGTGGGGAACCTCTGCTTTCCCCTGTGCTGGTGTGAGTTTTACCTGGTCCTCATCAATCAGGGGGTTTCAAAAAAATGTGCAGGTTTATTTTTTTTTCATTGTAAAATATATTTTTATTGCTGATAGTATTACAGATGTCTCCTGTCCCTCCGCCCCTTTCCTTCCTACACACCCCCGGGTCTTCACTACCCTATTACCCATGTCCATGGTCTATGCATATGAGTCTTTGGTTTCAGATCTATTTTCTCTAACAATAGATGAATGGTCTCCTGTTCTCCTGTTACTAAATGATTGCTTTTCTTCCCTCTATTCCATTTTATCTTTCTTGAGTCCCTGTCATTTCTATTATGAGTTCCCTGAATCTGTGCTGCAGTCCCTCTACTATCCTTCAGGAGGTCCACCGCCTTATGTTTTCCCTTGAACTTCCAGGGTCTGAATTTGGTCTCTTCCACCAAATATCCTACTAAATTGTTTAATTGGAAAGATGTTTTGTGTGTGCTGGCACAGGTGTAAGTATGTGTGTGTGTGTGTGTAGGGGGTGTGCTGACATGTGTGTATGTGTGGAGGGGGTATGCTGACAGTGTGTGTGTATGTGTGTGTATGGAAGGAGTATGCTGACAGTGTGTGTGTGTGTGTATGGAGGGGGTGTGCTGGCATGTGTGTATGTGTGGAGGGGGTGTGCTGACATGTGTGTGTGTGTGTGTAGGTGGTGTGCCGGCATGTGTATGTGTGGAGGGGTTGTGCTGGCACATGTGTAAGTGTGTGTATGCGTATTTGTACTGCTTCTGAGTTCCCTCAAGTGTTGTGATTTTTAAGTTTCCATCTCACTCCTCTAGGAAGTGTATTTCAGGGAGATATGTATTGAATCATGCGGCTGATTTTCCTTTGTTTTCCCGTCATTCCCTGTGATAGGGCCAATTTAATGACCTTTGAATATGTCCCGGGAACCTCTGCACATGGCAAAAGGGACTTTGTAGACGTGATTTAGTTAAAGTCTTGAGATGGGCTGATTAGCCTGGTTGAAGTGGCCGGACCTGATGATGACCACGATCCTTACTAGAGAGATATGGGAGGACTTACAGTTGGAGGAAGCTGCATGGCAACAGAAGCAGGGGAGAGAGATTTTAAGATGTTACGTGGCTGGCTTTGAAAACGGGGTCAGAAACCATGAGTGAAGACATGCAGGAGGCCTCAGGGGACTGAGAGGTACCAGGAAACAGATTCTACCCTAGAGCTTCCAGAAGGAACACAGCTCTGCTGAATCCTTGACGTCAGCCTGTGGGCCCATGTCGGACTTCTCTCAGAACCACGTAATAGACTTGCATTAGCTCCTGAACATGTGATAACTTGTTACGGTAGCAAGTAGAAACTAACATGGACGCTCTCACACATAGGCCCATTTTTCTTGCATTGGGGTTCAGGTGTGGGTGTGAGTTTATGGTTAGGGTCAGCAGTCAGCAAGGGACAGAAAGTGGTGCAGAGGTAGACGAGGCCTAGCCCGTGGCTGGGACAGCTGGAGGCAGCTGCTCTGTACACAACAGTCTCAAGCCAGTACAGTCATCTGTCCATGGATTCCACCCTGCCTTGTTCTCTTCATAATGAGAGAAACTCAGCATGTCAACATGGCACCCGCACTGATCTTCCCCACGGGGTTATGAAAGTTCCCTCAAGAATCTGCCCATGAGACTCTGTCCTAGATGTCTGGTTTAGTTCAAGTGTTTTCTCAGGGGATGGAGCCTCAAATCAGCATTCTCTTGGGATCCAAAAATACACCCCAGACCTCACTTCATCTCCCTGTGCATTAGTTCCAGGTCAGGAATACTACTCATTCTCCAGTAGATTAATTATTAGTTATGCACACAAACGTATACACTGGGGATCAGAATGGGAGGAGACCTAGTATTTGTTTCACCAGTAAGTAGTAATGTAAATTATAGCATCTAATCTAATAAAAGAATAATATGCAAATTAACTCACTCTGTTACATGCACAAGCCATGCCCACCAACCAATCAGGAGCATACATGAAAATTTACTCAACTAAGATGACAGCAGCCACAGAGCTGGAGTTGCCCTTGGCAATGGAGGAAGCCAGGGCCCTGGAGGCCCTGAGCTCTACTCAAGGCTACAAAGTTTCAATTATAGAAGATAAACAAACCCCAGATACTTGCCTTTGTGTGTGGGGGGGTCCCCTCAGCCCAGCCTGTGCCCTCTCGCAGTCTGGGACCCCCTTAGGGGATGTCCACCTGCTGACATGCCTGACCAGCCTGGGTAAGGGGCTGAGGGCCGTTTCCAGGCTGCGCACAGCTCCCATTGACCCAACATCCCAGTGAAGCTGGCTGGAATCAGGTTTCTGGTTTTTTTTTTATCTTCTATAATTTAAACTTTGTTGCCTGGAGTGGTGGCCTAGTCAGGTAATGAAGCCTCCTGTTTGCTTCAGCTTCATGGCTTCTATAATTGAAACATTGTTGCCTTGAGCAGAGGCCCGGCCGGCCTAGGCAGGCAGTTTCAACTCTATCACTGGTGCAACCGGAAGCTTCCTATTTGCTCTAGCTCTGTGGCTGCTGGCTGCCATCTTGGCTGGGTTAATTGGCATACAGCTACTCTGATTGGTGAACGTTGCTTGGCTGGTGGGCGTGGCTTAGGTGTCTCAGAGTGATGGTTAATTTGCATATTACTCTTTTATTAGATTAGATAGGTCACACTGTAAGCACTATAAGTAAACATGAAACGTTGAAAATGATGAAATACACTCTAATAAATGAATTAATATTAAATTATAATGAATATCATTTTTATCTGTTAGGTTGTCAAAGATTAACAAGTTTGGTAACACTTATATTAGCCAGTGTATGTTACATAGTAATTCCCAACATAACCATTGGATATCTACCATTAAACATCAGATACCAAGAAATAAGACACTAAGACTTATTTCATCCTTTTATTTCTAACATTCAAATTATTCTATAACACAGGAGAAACTCAGTTTATGTTTAAAAATGAATAAACTTTGGTAAAAATCATGCTGCTGAGAATGTTTACTATATTTTACTTACTAGGCAAGGTACTATTCTAATACATTTACAGAAGATTGATTAATGATTGAAACAAAAGCTTTGCCAATTAATTCCCAATCAAATGCAATTAATGATACACAGCTATTCTGGAGCATTATAACTAATCAAGACTTTATCTTCCCTAATCATTTTGTCTTTAGAAATATTAGATCAAATCACACCATAAAAACTAAAGATGTAATAACAAAAGTGAATCTACAAAAGTCATATAAAATTTGGGAGAATTATATAAAATGCTGAATTGGACACAACACTTTTAAGTGTGATATAATATTCAATGGCCATAGATTAAAAACTGTGATAACTTTTACTATTATTGAAATAAAAATATATATGGCAAATAAGTCACCATATTCCAAGTCAAATATAAACAGTTTCCACATATCAGTAAGAATGCAATGCAAAATTCATTTTTTGTATTGATCATTTTTTTGACTTAAAATATTTTTCTTCAGTGTAGAAATTTTTTCTTAGTTGCAATATGTTTTCAAAATTGTATGTACTAATGACAATTATCAGCAAAGTACACCAATTAGCAAGCTCACATAGCACACTATTTACCATTTTATAGACAACTCTGATTACTAAGTTACTTGAAGAAATTATTTATCTTTTCAAGATCATTGAAGTTCCAGTAAATTATATCAGTACAGTATATCTGAAATTTACAAGTAGTTACAAATTCTATATCTTAGTGTGTCTTACATAAAAAATTCCAGTCTCTATTACTACACATTAATATGTACAACAGTCTTTTGGTGATATAATTATTTTGAGATGAACATATAAAAATTAAGTAATATCTTAGATTCTTGCCTCTACAAGCAAATATATTTCAAACATTTAAAGAAAACATGAAAAATCTTACTTTTCAAATATTTTTTCTACTGTGGCCATCCGTCTTAATTAAAAACATTAATATCTAAACTAATAAAAGTGAAATATTAAAATTAACCATTTCTCCGAGACAGGGTAAGCCACGCCCACCAGCCAATCAGAGCGGCTGTATGCAAATTAGCCCAGCCAACATGGAGGCCGCCACTCCCGGACCTGAGTAAAGGGCTGTTTCCATTGCAGCAGGAGCGAAAGTGAAGCTGCGGCCTCTCCACTTAAACTGGCTCTAGCGAAACACAGATTTGAAACATTTGAAACAATATAATAATCATAGAATCCTCGGGAGCTGAAGGACACAGCAGCACAGGCCTAACCAGTAAAAGTAACAATTGTTTCATTATAGATGCTGTGAGGTGAAGCAGAGGAGGCTTCGTTAGTAGTTAGAAGGATGCCTTAAAGGAACAGTGTATCAATTATAGAAGATAACCCCAGGCCTTTAAGGAACAGCATCAATTATAGGAGATAAATCACAAAAACCTGCGTCCAGCCGGCCTTGCTGGGACGTTGGGTCAATGGGAGCTGTGGGCAGCCTTAAAGCCCCTCACCCAGGCTGGTCAGGCACACCAGCAGATGGACATCCCCCGAGGGGTCCCAGACTGCGAGAGGGCACAGGCCGGGCTGAGGGACCTCCCGAGTGCACAGAGCGGCTGCAGGGCGGGACAGCGCAGGACCCAGGACCCATGATGGGAAAGAGGCGGCAGGGTTGGAGGGGCACCGGGAAGCGGGTAAGAGGTGGCAAGGGGCCGGTGGCCTGCTTGGTGGGCTTCCCAGGCCCTTTGCGGGGCCTCGGGGAGTGGGAAAGAGGTGGCAGGGGGTCAGCAGCCTGCTTGGTGGGCTTCCCAGGCCCTTTGCCGGGTATCGGGGAGCGGGAAAGAGGTGGCAGGGGGTTGGCAGCCTGCTTGATGGGCTTCCCAAGCCCTTTGCGGGCATTGGGGAGCGGGAAAGAGGTGGCAGGGTTCAGCAGCCTACTTGGTGGGCTTCTCAGGCCCTTTGCAGGGCATCGGGGAGCGGGAAAGAGGTGGCAGGGGGTCGGCAGCCTACTTGGTGGGCTTCCCAGGCCCTTTGTGGGGCATCGGGGAGTGGGTAAGAGGTGGCAGGGCATCGGCGGCCTGCTTGGCAGCTGTCCAGGCCCTTGGAGGGGCATCGGGGAGCGGGAAAGAGGCAG